>JABWIB010005597.1:6536-16627 GCA_016617825.1 Platyplectrum ornatum
CTAACTTAAAGTACAATGTGTCACGAAAAAACAATCTCAGAATCAGTTGGATACGTTAAAGCATTAAAAAGTTATTACCACATAAAGTGTAACATGTCAGATGTGTAAAATAGGGCTTGGTCTTTAGGGACCAAATAGGCTGCGTCTTTAAGGGGTTAAAAAATGTGAAAAATGTAATCGTATGTGCCTGTAATTTTCCCATGTTTGTACGATTTGTGTATGTTTTTCATTTATTGGCTCCCCTGCATTGATAAAATCAGTGCTTTACATGGTAGTGCAATGTGTTGATTGCATAATGGAATAACTCTAAACACACAGAGTGATTAATCTTCAGCATTGCACTACATAAGCATACAGGATTTTGCCTTGTTCCAAGAAAACAGAGATTTATTGCTTCATCTACCTGCATAATTCCTGATGCCTATGTCATAGTTTATTTATACTTTTAATTTGTGTTACAAAATTTTTACAAATCAGTCTCTGTGCTTAAAAAGAAGTAAGATGAGTAATAGACAAAACTGGATGATGATATAGTATTACCTGTGCAAATGAGGACATTCAGTTTAATCATTCCTCCACAAGGCAAAAGAAACAAATAATGGAATAATTGCTTTTATACCACACTATGTTATTATGAACATTCATTACTCACAAAAGCTGTTGATTATATCAGAATTCAGAATTATGTACAAAGCCCAAGCCTTCTACGGCAAAAAAACATTCTTTTAGTAAGGACTGAGGGGGCTTGATGTCATCAAGCCCCACCCATTCATAGTAATGATCAGGTCTGGAAGCAGTTATTTACATTAAGATCTGGATCAGCCCTACAATATTTACTAGGTTCTCACCAGAAAAACAAATAAACATTATGGCCTAAATTTACTAAGCAGTGAGATTGAAAAGTGGGGATGTTGAACATAGCTGCCATTCAGCAACCAATTGGTCCTATTTGCACTTTAATTGTTCTTGTACTATACACTCCCACTTACTTGCATTGACAATGTTTTGATATGCTGTAAAAAGTTCATCCTATCTTGTCTGTGCTTGGCAACATTGAAAGTTCAGGCTGTCAGGAACCTGCCAACAGTTCATAAATATGTGGCTACCTTAGGATTGTTTATTCAGCGGATAAAAAATATAATCACACAACCTGCAAAAATCATCAGACATGCTTCCTCTTTTTTGTGGCGGAACAGGTTTAGTGGTTAGCTTCCATGGGACCTATATATCCCATTTCTTAGAAAAAAAAAACATTTCAGGAATGAACAATCTGATTCCATCTGACATCTTGGTCTATTAAGCTGTTTTTGGCAGCACACTTATTATTTTTCTTTTATGCTGTTTTCCCAATGCAGGTACAAAATCTTCCTTAATTATTTCTATAGTAATTGACAAAACAGAATGAGCTTTTATATATCTTGGTATTGCAGGTGTTTCAATAATGTGTATGCTGAATGGTATATCACTCCCTAAAGCACAGTATGAACTATTGCTATTAAGACACTATTTGGTTTAGATAAAAGTTCAGAAGGGAGGAGCTACCTATCATGGAATGAAAGTTGCCATTTTCTAGCTAAGACTCTTGCACCTGAATCTGTGAAGTCACATTTCATAAAGAACATAAACCAAAATGTCATTTTAATAAAAAATTATGCATTGCATTTGCATTGTCCATAAAATACATTGTGTGTGAAGTGCAGATTCTCTCTTTCTATTTTCTACACTTAACAAATTAAGGGACCGGTTCAATGCTGCAGGAAGACAGGAAAAAGCTGGTAGTGCGCTATTTTCAGTCTCTTGCTATAAGACTGCCTCACGTGCAAAGCAGATTGAATCGCCCTCTGGTAAGTTAGTAACTATACTGCAGAAGATAGAAACTAACTTTAATACATTTCAAGAAAGGACTAAAATAACATTGTTGAACCCAAACAGTTAAACCGTTTAGATTATTTTGTCTTCATTGATTAATAATAATAATGACAATTTCCTCTTTAAAGTGTGTTAAAGAAACAATGTTGCCAATAATAATGCCCTTTAAAGAGATNATAAACAGTGTTATTTGCATATAAAGTATTAATAGTTTAAATATTCCAATAACAAAGCGTGGAACTAACAAACATTCAGTTATTTGATTTTAATAGCTCTAGGATATTTTCCATACTCTCTTTTCTATTATCTATCCATCTAAACACTTTCACAGAGATCGCTATGACTCTCAAATTGGTTTCACTTGTATTTCGAAGATTTTCTGTTTTTCATTTAGAATGGAGAGGAAGGTTACACAAAATGACAAATATGTGTTTCATAAAACACCCATGTCTCTCCCTCTATTCCATCTATAAACCTCTCCATACTGTTTTCTATATACTCTTTACCTACTGATCATTCTGAACCTCTCTATCACTATTCCTTATATATCAATCTCCTAACTGTACTCTCTACACCCCTGGCCCATCTATCCCATCTACACCATTATTCACACCATTTCCTTTATAGCCTTCTGCTCACTCTTTTCTGTACCTGTCTCCCCATTGTTTTTATATCCTTCTCTCCATTGTTGTCTATACCCTTCTTCCCACGTTTATTTTCCCTTTTTTTTCTATTCTTTACCCATCTACAATTTTAGCTCTACATGTGTCTCCACTGTCTTCTGTACTCTTCCCCTTCTCTATAGCATAATCCCCATTGTATTAAACACCAGCTTTATTTGATTACATCTAGTTCTTCTTTCCTTTACGACTTTCTGTCTTGCCCCTTCACTCTACAGTGACCTGTCATTATGCACCTTTCTCATATTTCTCTTACCTGCTTCTCCTTCATTTGTCTTTATACATAGACATTGGCTCCCCTCACTGATTCTTTTAATAACAGTGTCAGCTGACAGTAAGACGAGAAACACCCATCAATACCAATATCTAAAATAACAGCCTGCGAGCTCATCAGTATTGGCATTACTGTACCCTACAAGCCTGATATTGATATGTTAGAATACAGCCACGCAGGGACATCTAGGGTGCAATAACCCTGATCTTCCTTTGACACTGGGGTAGTAATAAAATGCTTTCATTTTTGTCAACACAGCTGTGAAAGTGAATATCTGTAGGTTTATACATAGTTCTATACATTTTTGGCTTTAGGCATTAGCCTCAGCAGAAAAATCACAACATAATCAAGTGCCATGCTGAAAAGACAACTTACAGTATGACTGCTCTTATATGTCACCGCATTAGCATCGCTGAATAACTAGGAGACACATAGTAAGGAAAAATGTGCAGGGCACGTACAAGAGGCAGCAACCTTCAACAAGGCGTAGGCATACCTGACAGGAGGAGAGAAGAAGGAGAAAGAGAGAGAAAAGAAGAGAAGAGGTCAGCAGAGGCCGTCAGGGTAGCGGAGCAGATACCAGCTAGTAGATTCAAACAGTTTGAATATGTGGGATCTTTGAGCAAGCGGCAAATATTCTATAAAACAACCCCACTTAGCATCTTTTTTTAATACATTTTGAAATGTTTTAATAAAAAAAAAAAATACAGAGATCCCAGGAGGGCGTTCTACTTGTTCTGTTTCATACACATTTCATAGATTTCACAGTGCTGTGTATTAGTTCCATTGCCCTCCATAAAATATAATCAACATTTTTGTTGCTGAATGTACATTGTTCTCCACATCTGTCTCCAAAATTAAGAGAAACAATGATAATTACATACTGGATTTCAATGATTGATTAGATTACACTAAGCACCAATTACACAGCTCAGTGATTTGATTCAACAAACTGCAATGTTACTGCAATGTAAGTCATCTAGTTAGTGTAAATTGCCATGACAGAAACATGGAGGACTTGTTGTCTAATTTAAAAATATATATATTATGCAACAACTACAGTTAATAGTGGGGCAGTCGGTTCAGAAACCATGTTAATGCTTAACATCAGAATAAAAGATTACAACTTATNTAAGATTTAAACTTGAACTGTTCCCAATATTTCAGATTTCGAAAGTTATAATTTCACAATGTCATGCCAATTGGAAATAACATTCCAGTCTATAAATAGGATATTTTGCATTCTCTCAGTCATTTCTACTAAAATGGCCACATTATTTGTATGCAAAATACTGAAATGCTTATACATATAATTATTATATAGTTTATGTATTTATATATAGAATAGCTCCATATAAGTCAATAATGTTATATCACAGAAATGCTCATCTTTGTTTGGTGAGTACCACATTTTACAAAATATATCACGCTACTCCATTATTGATCACCGCCAATGACCTAATCCATAATTGTATCCAAACATTTAACATTTGTCTGCTGCCTATAATTTGGTGCTAACCCTGAACCAGCCCCTAAATCTAAATGGACTAACACGGAAAATTCGTATTTGTTTCTAATGAATTTATTTTTTTAAATTAACTGAATAAATTGAGTGTAATAAATGTAATTATTACATTCTTATGTTTTAATTATAGAAATAAGATTTATTTTTGTCAGTGACCTTCGTGTGTCAGCAAGTCCCTAGACAGTGAAAACTTTCAAAGTAATTCTGGCTGACGCCTTTTATTCACAANTCTGAATATAGATGATGAAGTGTTTGGAAATGACATTCATAAATCAAGAAAAGGACAACAAATGTCATGCTTAGAAAATATTTTCCAAAAACGATTTACTATAATAAATACCAGACACAATACTTTTTCCACAATATCTGAAAATGAAGCATTTTTGTACTCACAATCACAATTAGTGCAATGTGTTGTATGCGCTGTAAAATAAATGGAAGTGTGAACTACGTTTACAAATCAATTGTATATGGAAAGGTAAAAAATTAAAAATCTAACAACTTTGAAAATTATAGCAACAAAGTTCTAACAAACTTTGTTCAGATTGAGAGAACAGATTAAAATATAAGCAACTTTTTTTATGGAAAGAGATTCACATATTGATAGGCAGAGTTACACACACGACAAGATATCGTCCCCTCTAGACGATAATCACATTTTCCAACCGATTGTTGCCCCAGACTAAAAAGATTATTGTGCCAATCCAAGATAATTGGTGAATTGGCACAATATAATCATTCTATGAAATTCTGTTTGTTAAATAAAATCTAGAAACATTATTTTAATATATGATAAGCCACAGTCACTATCAAGGCCCAGGACCTGATCCAGAGTTTTGTTCGGGCGCATGCGATCTGCCCGTCTCCCCTGCTGGCTGAGCTGTGAGTTCTACAGCCGGAGACTATACCGGCTTTTATGAATGAAAGGCAGGGGAGTATATTTTGTTAATGCTGGCTTGCGCAGAGTTTTCATTTTAGATTTTTAAAAAGGATAAAAATTGAGAAAAAAACCCAAAACAAAACAACACCTAAAATATCTCCTTCATTTTCTATTACTTCTATTCTTATACTTTTTTTTACAGTTTGGAAGTTTTTTTGAAGCAGGTACAATTACCTGCTTTATACTACTACAGCCTAATTAAGAGGCCTAATCACCTGCAAAAATGCATATTTAAATTAGAGAAGGGCGAGGAACGCCCCTTCTCTCATTTAAATATGCCAGTTGCGAAGGCACACATATGCAGGCTTTGCGCAGATCAGGACATAACTGCGCATCCGTCTGGCTTCCAGGCATATGCGCCACTCAGGATCAGGTCCCCTGTTTTTATTCACATAATATGTGGTTTTAAATTGCGACCTAACTCACCCAAAAGGACACATTTAGGCATCCAAACATCTTCTGTAGGCCAGCACTCCCTGTCAGCTAGTGGTCTCAGACAAGCTTGAAACATAAAATGGTGACTGCTCAAATTCATTTAAAGGAGTTAAATATCATTTTCATGCTGATAAATTACATAGGGGTTACATTTGCCTATATGAAATTAATAACTGGTATTTTATTGATCTCATGTTAGGACATACAGTATTAAGCCCTACCATGGGGTATATTTAGCCTTCCTATGGGGAAAGTGTGGATGTGTGCTGGTGGTCATGCACAGGTTATTAGTACATTTGGACTGGGATTGTGTTTTTAGTTTGATTTTACTGTCTCCATTGATTATTTATAGTTAACTCTGGTTTAGTATACCATGATAACATCTGCATATAGTTTAAATGTAAATTCTGCTATTCATTATTACTCTACCACATAAGATGCATGACTTACACACTTGTATGTACTATTATTATTATTATTATTTGAATTGTTAATGTTCCGTTACCATCTAGTAATAAACAACACATTACAACATCTGCACAGATACATATTCTGTAAACTTGTCTTGAAATTGAAAACGTATATTTGAATTGATAGATCTGCTCCACCACACTTCACCCCAAGGACTTTCTGCATCGGTCGAGAACCTTATGTTCTGCGTTTTCCAATATAAAACATTGGTATGTTGGATATGTCCAAAACCAATTATCTGCACTAAGTGGATAATGTTACAGATAATTTAANAAATAAAATGCTTTGGAGAAAAAATAAATAGTGGTGCAAGCAGAAAGATCATTTATCACTGTCATGTGATCACAGTGACCATATTGTAATAACAATCCAAAGAACCTTATTAAGATGAAACATTTGTTATATTTTATGTATTAAATGCTGTGGAATAATATTTTTTCTGTCATTGTGAAATTATTATATCGAGAATACTTTTTTGGTTAGGAACACCAATGATCTTAAAAGTGATTTTCACTTATTGTTGTAGTGATAGTTAAAACTTAAGTAGAGTAGACTAGACACTGGAGGGTTACCTGACAATTATCGTTCTAATCTCCAATCCAAAAACGTCAGTTTGTACCATGCTTTGCTGTTTTGCAAGCTATATTTTCACACAGAGATACAACCAGTTAAAATATATACTGCATATTACTGAACAATGCAGAACATTATTACTTTCTGCCTTCTCTATTACATAGAACAAAAATAGAAAACAAATATAGAAATTAGAAAATGACTCCAATCAAAGAAAGATTCCAATCAATCACTCACTNCTAACAAACCAAATGGTGTGATTACACCTTTCTTATTTCTGTGCTAAATAGTACTCAACATTTCNAGGCACACATCAACTTATGTATTATAAAATTAGAAGAAAAAAGCACACATCGCGACTACTTCAGAGGAGCAAATTTCCACTGCAAAANCATGTTGAGNTTTAACCTGTGAGTTGAGAGATTATGGGGCTAATTTTGAGTTGCACGTACACCTTTTTCTGTAAGTGCAAGTGTACACTTGATCAAAACCATGTTGCATTGTGAGGGGTGCAAATTCATTTTAATTTTGTTATATGCAGAGAGAATATAGTTTGGTAAGGAAACTTCACCTTTCAAATGTAATTATGTTTTCACAGTTTATATTTGNCTCCCCTGCAGTTCAATCTTTAGTTTAGCTCAGGTCTACATTTGCACCAAACTTTGNATCAGCCCTTGTTTGTCCAGGTATAGACTACCACATTTTTTTTTTACTTTTACTCTCTATCACCATCCTCTAAATTAGATTTTATCAGGGCACAATTTTTATGCTCTGTTGTACCTTTACTTTCTATACTGCTCCTTTTGTGGTTTTAGGATAGTTTAGGATATCCATATGTAATTAAGGTGAAAACTAGTCTTACGTTTTAGAATTATCTTCATATCAGAATAATACAATGAGCACATAACATAACCATAGTTTAAAACAAATGAATTATTTAGTTAACAATGTGTATATGTAACAATATTTTGTATATAGTGTTAGTAACAGAGTTACTCTGTATCCTTTTTTATTTAGCTAATACAGAGCATGAAAACCAACTTTTCCGTTTTCCATTTTCTGTTTTGATATATTATTTTTACATTATTGTTACAATATTACTTTATATCAGATGAACCTAATATCAGTTTCAGATGTATAAGATAAATAAACAATGTTATGCAACTGCTACAAAATATCAGGACCACCAACCCATTACAGACAGCTCTTTTCTGAAATGCCTAGGAACAACTGGTTTGAATTCCGCTGACCTGACAAAACCATTCCTTATATACTTATTTAAATGTCCCTGTGGTACTGAAGAATAGTTAAGTATGCATAGAGATAGGGAAGCTGTTAATTTCAGTACCTCCAACCTTGATATGAAACAGAACCGTTCCCTAATCTCGGAGGACACTTAACAAGCCAATAAAGTGACTGTCTAACATTAGTTTGCATTTTCTGGTACTCTAGATGGCTGTTGTAAAAGTGTAAGCCTTCGGATGAACACTTCACAAGATTTTATTACTTCAACACTTTACACAAAAGAAACAGTGACTCATACCCCTTTTATGAAAGCATGTGTCTGTTGAATACAGTTGTAATANTGCTGGTTGCCTTGTCCATGCCTCCATGCCAGAAATAAGTCAGAGCATGTTTCTGTCAGTGATTGTTAGAAACAATGGGCTGAATATATTTTAGTTCTATCCAAAAATCCTTTTCCAGGTTTACTGATTGCAATATCCTGGAGTGTGCAGAGAAACAGCTTGTCTATACATGTGTTTTGATGATAAATTGAAAATATGCTTTTTTAATCAAAATATTTGGATTTAGAGCAATANTGTTTCCTTTACGAAAGCATATGGAATAGTTTATTAGTATACAGTATAAATTCATTACAGTACAATAGTCGTAATATAATATATACAAGTTTGTTGCTCACTTGTGAGCGTTATTTCTACTTCCAATTTAATAGANTATATTATGGTGGTACTATGTTATCTCTGTTACAATATGTCTGCTATCAAATAACACAAAGAAATAGACTGCTGTTATTGATATTAGGAAGATATTCAAGTAGATGTAACCAGTGCAAAGTATGTTCTCATATATTATGGTATTTCCCCTGTGTAGTTAACTTTATTCTGATCTTTCTGGCATCATATCAGATATTTGCACCTCCAACTACTAGATTTTACTGCCATNTTTAAGCTTGCAAATCTATCTTGGATCCTGTTTGGGCTTTTATTTGATCAAACATTGTATTCAAAGAAAGTTTTCCTGCACACCTATATCAAAGTGTCAAAACAGGTAATAAATCCCGCCCTCTTGATTTGTCGCTGCATAATAGCCATAATCTCCATGGGGGTGGTGCGTTCACCTGGCCTCTATATCCATAACATTTTAAGACAAGAGAAAAGTAGGCTTCTGTTTTTGTTGGAAGCACTCATTAGGTCAATACATTAGACACATAGTATAAAAAAGACATACATTTTTATACTAATTAAAATAAATGGAGGTTCAAATTGAGGCGAAATATTTAAAATATAGAATTAGATGTGAAAAAGTATAAGGAATAATGTGATTTAAAAATAAAGGCACAATGGATGGCAGTGATGATTCCTAAATTGTAATGTAAACAAGAGGTATACAGCCTCTTATAAATAAGGTACTTGCTTAGTCAGTGCAAATTAGGCAGTATTTCAAGTATTTTCCAGATNAATTTGGTAAAGATCTAATGGTATAAAAGTAAAGTGCATAGTGTATAAAGTAAACCCTCAGGGGTATATTTACAACAAGATTCAAGCTCTCAGTTTCATTTTACACACTGGAGAATATGAACTCGAATCTGATTGGTTGCTATGGGAAAAATCCCCACTTTTTAATCTCACTGCAATCTCACCGCTTAGTAAATATACCCCCTCATCAGAGTACCAGTTGATCAGGGACCTCAAAGTGCTGGTGCTTCATGACTGGGTATGAAACTCAGTCATGAAACCCTGCTCTTAGACGCCATTATCCAGTCATATAGGGTCAGCCCATGTGGGGCTGTATATAACAACATTTGATGGGAGGATTTTATAGTTACCCCATATGATGCTTATTTATATAAGATGCTGCTAGGGTGCTAATATCCAGTCATGAAGTTACTGGTTTCATACCCAAATACTTGAAATACTGCCTAATTTGCACTGACTAAGCACTAGCACTTTTTTCCAGAGTACCTCATTTATAAGAGGCTGTATACTAGTGCATTCCTTATACTTTTTCACATCTAATTCTGTATTTTAAATATTTCACTTCAATTTGAACCTCCATTTATTTTAAATTTCAAGTATTAAAAAT
>JABWIB010005597.1:18887-33371 GCA_016617825.1 Platyplectrum ornatum
GTGCAGAGCGTATGTGACCTTTTCAAAAACTCTCCCCATTACTTATCCCCACTTACTTCAATGCCACTTGGTTTGTATGCATATAGATCTCAATGTATAATCTTATCTTCAAGTCTCCAGAATTGAAATCAGTACGTGTGAAAAAAAGGGGAAAAAATTGTGCCGCCCTGGGTATGCTTACTCAGTCCTCCCATTGGTTTTTAGCATATACACAGGGGCATGTCCGGACTGGCCATCTGGCACTTCTGGCAAATGCCAGATGGGCTATTGGAGTGATGGGCCGCTACCAAGTGCTGCTGGAGAGCTTTAGCCTCCACCAATCAGTGTGCTGACAGCCATTCATTGACTGGCTGCCGGCTATGAAAATGAGGATGACTATCAGCAGTCAGATTGATGGATAGCTCTAGGTGGGCCTGTGTGCATTAAATGCCAGGGCTGTTTTTTAGTGTCCCAGTCTGGCCCTGCACGGGGAGGGGGGGGGAGGGGGGTTTGTGTCTCAGTATCCTCTTCTGCTGTCTCAGCAGGTTCTCTCCGCAGGAATTTCCAAATATGTATTAGACAAATCTTAATTTACTAATACATATAAAAACAAGTGTGGGTATAGTTGAAACAGTTGGGTGGAATAGTACCACAGGGGTACCGAATACAGAAGAGCACTCATCCCTCTGGACTCCTATGTGTGGAAGGGATTTAGGAGTGCCGTAATCTACCTTAAGTATTCCACTTGCAACACTGTGTGGGCAGAATACAGCATTGTATGTAAGGGTGTAGCTCTTTCTGTAATCTTACCCATAATGCATATGTTGTACACATGGTAAGTGGGCCTTTCATAAGGAAAACAACATTGGGTTACTACGTTCCGTTGCAGTTTTTGTACATAGCAAGTGCAGTACAGGCAGATGACTTGTATGTGTATGTAGTGTCTGTCGTACGTCAGGTTTGAGTCCAAATACAGTACAGGATAGGTGTGAATGAAAAACTTGCCAAGCAATTATGTAGGTTTGGAAATGGTTAAACTGTAACTTGTAGGCTTATTTTCGAATTGTTTACCTTGCCATGTCTATGTATGTATGTATGTATGTATGTCTCTATTTACGCCTTCACATTTTTTATTTGATTATACGTTCTCTAGGGACCTTAGTTGTTCTCATAATGTATTTGTTATTTATGCTTTATTATTTATGCTATGAGGAACTGTGTGCATTTTTGACACCATATAAATAAACATTTATGGATATCCCAGAATGTTCTATCTTATAAATAATGAAAGGGGAAAGCATGCATTGGTTAAACACCTTTCTTCTATATGCTTATAAAACATACACCAGCACATACAGTAAATACAGAGTTATCTTAAAAGTTACTACTAAGAGTAGACTTCAATAAAATAACAGGCTTTTTCATGAAATAGACAGATTACCCCTGGGTATAACACTTTCTAAACAACTCTCTGCACTGGAGGCAAAACAAGGCTCCAAATATATATATTTTTCTTCTAACATACAAACATATTTCTATTTCACTTCTTGGGGGTGATGTAAAAAGTCATAGGAAGATCATTTATTTTACACGATGTATATTCGTTATAGTTTTCAACTAAAATAACAAACAAAATGTAAATACGACATCTCAGTCCTGTTAGCCTGACATTCTCCACATGATGTAGAAATGCTGTGTGCTTATTTGTACTTTTGTTTGCAACGATTTGTTTAGCATTGTGACTATTAATGGACTTGTATAAAGCGTGAAATGTAATTGTTGCAAGTACAGCTGAATAACTATTTGTAGACTGCTCTCTCACATAAAGACTGTATGATGACATAGAATCTATGCAATTGTTTCCTAGAATGGGATATGGGGAGTTACACAATACAGGGAAGCATTTATACTAATTTGTCTAATAGGTTCTTTTAGCTAGGTGGAGTGGGAAGACACACATAGAAGTATGCTGATACACGGTACATTTGGTGTGTCTTCTTTATCTTGTCCTGGCTCCAGTAAGAGGGACACATCTACATGCCATTGCGCTATGAAAGAATCAAGGATATCATATGGAATTATCATCATATAAATGTTAACAAGTTATACAAGAGATGAACAAGAACACGCAGGGAATATTACCTAGAAACACCTACTCACGGGCTAGATTTACTAATGAGTGATTTGGTCAAACCAGTACCTAGTTGGTGATTTNTTTGGGTCAAATTCTGAATTGTGCCCTGAAGTGTACTGGTGCATATACGCACTGCATATCTGCATGAGCGGAATAGCAACATGGCCCAATGNTCAGTGTGATGACCCGCTGGACTAGACCTGTTTGCTACATTACACTAGGTGGGTGGAGGGATCATTTAAATGAAGCAATTGGGGAGGGGAGAGAGTGGAAATGTGTCGACAATGGTTGCACAGATCGCTGATCCACACAATGGACTTAAGGTAGGGGGTTTAGTAGCTTGGCCCATGCCAGCCTGCTCCTGTCCCCATCTCAACCACCCAGACANTCCCTAACAATCCCCCGCAAGTATGGACAGGATTCCTATATAGCGCCTAGTTGGAGACAGCCATCAAAGAATACCTTAGTCACAATATGGTAGAAAGAACTTTCCTTATGTTCCGTTGAAAAGCACTTAAATGTGTGATTTGTGGGAGCTGTATCATACTGGGGACCCACCTAAATAAACAGAAAGAGGCGGAAAGACAGTGATTACTGGCAAGAATTATACACTTGAAGGGAAACCACAAATATACCCTCTCTCCAACAGTTCGGCATGACTTGCCAGAGTGGCCCTCAACCAATTCTGGATGATCATATCAATCACTTTCTGCAAATGTAGTTACCAGTTCTTTCAATAGGGCAATAGCCCTGGTAAGATGTTTGCATTCCAACTTTAGCAATCTTCCACATATATATATAAAAAGAGTCTCCCCTTTGACGAAGAGCCCAAGGGCTGATGGCTTCACAGAGGTCTTTTCAACAAATTTTGTTGTCTGTTGTGCTGCTCCAGACCTTTAATGTCTCCGTCCTCTCCTGGAGGTACACATTTCCATTATACCCCAGGAGGAGAAAGACATGTTCAAAAGCTAAAAGCTACTGCCCGATTTCTTCATCAGCCTCAAATTGTTGGCCCAATTTTTGTCCAATAGTGTTGTGATGTCTTTTCCCCTTTTTAAATCACTCAGATAAGTTGGGACAAGGTGGCCATGTGGCTAGGGACAACACCACCATAGTAATTTAGCTATTGCACCTGGTAGCTACCCGCAACATCCTCCTTGTGCTCTCTTCCATAGATGCTGAAAAAGGGTTACATAGGATCGCATGGTACTTTAGGCTGGGGGTCCTGCAGCTCCTGGGTTTTTTTCTCTCTAACTCTGTTATAGCTATTTCACACTTTTGTGTGGGTTTTCAACTTCACACTCTGTACTATAGTAATATATTAATCTGTTGATGGTAAAGACCCAATTGAAAGGCAGGATGCCAGTAAGACTGATCTTTTTTTAACTTAGGGAAGGATTCAGTTATGTAAATATTAATCAGTTATCTGATATTAACATGATTTACAGGTAACATTTGTAATATTAGGGTATTACATATATACTCTATTGCATCATAACATTATTTCATAACATCTCCAATTACTAAACTTGGAAAAGTATAAACTAAATTTGAAATCATCTGTGTATACATTCCTCTATAAATGGAAACAGACAACATTGTCCCTGCTTTCTGAGCACATAGCACAACCAATAATCGAATTGGATCCTAAGAAGTCTAGAAAACATTCCCACTGGAGCAGCACATTTATTAACCTTTGCAATAAAACACAATATATGCACAATTCAATTTTGTAGTTAGCTTGGTGAGAAATTTTGCTTCCAGGTACAAAAGCCCAAAATGTCTTTTTCCCATCCAAAAACACAGATGCACAACCTCAGACTTCAGAGCTTTTATGGTCCCAGAGTCACTGGATTGGCTGCAGAACACATTACCTGACAGTGCTGACTAAACTGTTGTTCTACGTTTTGCCAAAGGGAACAAACTTTTAGCAAAATATAATACACTTGAGCTTGTGAGCATACAGTTGATTTTAGATTTAAATTCTTACAAGATATAATCATACATACATTATAGCCCCCATTATGCAAAGCCATAAAGTATAAATGTTGGGACTTGTCAGGCAGTTGTTGACATTGTAATATTTAGAGAATTTCTCTCTCTATCAGTTCTATAAACACTCAATTTTAAGTTATTGAGTTCTATGATAAGAGTTATCCAATGATATATTTGTTCTGTATATAACATAGATGTTATATTCCTTGAAGCAGGGTCTCGTAATTTTGGTATGTCACACTTACAGGAGGCCCACCACCTATTCGCCTTTGTGATCTCCATTCTAAGGCTAGTTCTGATTTAAGGTGGCGCTTGTTGTCTAAAAATCTTTTCCTGCATTTAGCCTCAGTTCACTTGTAGGGCACAATAGCGTTCACTGCAGCGACAATCTAAGACCACCCATGCTTGCAGGCATGGGTGGTGAAAGCTGCTCTGGCCCTCAAAAATTCAGGGTAACGGGGTAGCACAGCATCCACGAGGGCCACATACTCAGACTCACTGGATGTGTTGTTGCGCCCTCGCTTAGTTTTTAGGTGCAGTGGTTCCTCACTTACCCTACCCAGGCCATGTCCCTCATCCTCCCTACTGACACTTACCATACCTCCAAAATTACCCCAAAAATGTGAAAAAAAACCACACAAGTACACATAAATACAAACACACAAAAACACATTACAATACAAGACAAACAATGCTAACTGCACTTATACAAACAATAACAAGAACAAGCCCATACCTAACAGGCAACATAAAAATCTATCTAGATGCATATCTGAACTGGTTGGCTCTACGACGCAATTCCTATACCGTAAGTTGAAAGTATAAACCTGCTCCCTTGTCGAAAACGTTTTTAGTCAGAAACAACGAAAACCTGTCCACTTTTGAAACACAATTTCAGTGATGCTGCCATCTTCCCTTGTAATTACTGTCCTTTGCTAATCTCTTCATCAATTTTCTTTNTGATTGGTTGCCATAGGCAACTTCCCCAAATTCGAATTTCACTGCAATCTCCTTGCTTAGTAAATATACCCCTTAGTCACAATATGGTAGAGAGAACTTTCCTTATGTTCCGTTGAAAAGCACTTAAATGTGTGATTTGTGGGAGCTGTATCATACTGGGGACCCACCTAAATAAACAGAAAGAGGCGGAAAGACAGTGATTACTGGCAAGAATTATACACTTGAAGGGAAACCACAAATATACCCTCTCTCCAACAGTTCGGCATGACTTGCCAGAGTGGCCCTCAACCAATTCTGGATGATCATATCAATCACTTTCTGCAAATGTAGTTACCAGTTCTTTCAATAGGGCAATAGCCCTGGTAAGATGTTTGCATTCCAACTTTAGCAATCTTCCACATATATATATAAAAAGAGTCTCCCCTTTGACGAAGAGCCCAAGGGCTGATGGCTTCACAGAGGTCTTTTCAACAAATTTTGTTGTCTGTTGTGCTGCTCCAGACCTTTAATGTCTCCGTCCTCTCCTGGAGGTACACATTTCCATTATACCCCAGGAGGAGAAAGACATGTTCAAAAGCTAAAAGCTACTGCCCGATTTCTTCATCAGCCTCAAATTGTTGGCCCAATTTTTGTCCAATAGTGTTGTGATGTCTTTTCCCCTTTTTAAATCACTCAGATAAGTTGGGACAAGGTGGCCATGTGGCTAGGGACAACACCACCATAGTAATTTAGCTATTGCACCTGGTAGCTACCCGCAACATCCTCCTTGTGCTCTCTTCCATAGATGCTGAAAAAGGGTTACATAGGATCGCATGGTACTTTAGGCTGGGGGTCCTGCAGCTCCTGGGTTTTTTTCTCTCTAACTCTGTTATAGCTATTTCACACTTTTGTGTGGGTTTTCAACTTCACACTCTGTACTATAGTAATATATTAATCTGTTGATGGTAAAGACCCAATTGAAAGGCAGGATGCCAGTAAGACTGATCTTTTTTTAACTTAGGGAAGGATTCAGTTATGTAAATATTAATCAGTTATCTGATATTAACATGATTTACAGGTAACATTTGTAATATTAGGGTATTACATATATACTCTATTGCATCATAACATTATTTCATAACATCTCCAATTACTAAACTTGGAAAAG
Source organism: Platyplectrum ornatum (assembly GCA_016617825.1). Taxonomy (NCBI): domain Eukaryota; kingdom Metazoa; phylum Chordata; class Amphibia; order Anura; family Limnodynastidae; genus Platyplectrum; species Platyplectrum ornatum. The sequence goes on from JABWIB010005597.1 coordinate 25,103, forward strand.
TATAAACTAAATTTGAAATCATCTGTGTATACATTCCTCTATAAATGGAAACAGACAACATTGTCCCTGCTTTCTGAGCACATAGCACAACCAATAATCGAATTGGATCCTAAGAAGTCTAGAAAACATTCCCACTGGAGCAGCACATTTATTAACCTTTGCAATAAAACACAATATATGCACAATTCAATTTTGTAGTTAGCTTGGTGAGAAATTTTGCTTCCAGGTACAAAAGCCCAAAATGTCTTTTTCCCATCCAAAAACACAGATGCACAACCTCAGACTTCAGAGCTTTTATGGTCCCAGAGTCACTGGATTGGCTGCAGAACACATTACCTGACAGTGCTGACTAAACTGTTGTTCTACGTTTTGCCAAAGGGAACAAACTTTTAGCAAAATATAATACACTTGAGCTTGTGAGCATACAGTTGATTTTAGATTTAAATTCTTACAAGATATAATCATACATACATTATAGCCCCCATTATGCAAAGCCATAAAGTATAAATGTTGGGACTTGTCAGGCAGTTGTTGACATTGTAATATTTAGAGAATTTCTCTCTCTATCAGTTCTATAAACACTCAATTTTAAGTTATTGAGTTCTATGATAAGAGTTATCCAATGATATATTTGTTCTGTATATAACATAGATGTTATATTCCTTGAAGCAGGGTCTCGTAATTTTGGTATGTCACACTTACAGGAGGCCCACCACCTATTCGCCTTTGTGATCTCCATTCTAAGGCTAGTTCTGATTTAAGGTGGCGCTTGTTGTCTAAAAATCTTTTCCTGCATTTAGCCTCAGTTCACTTGTAGGGCACAATAGCGTTCACTGCAGCGACAATCTAAGACCACCCATGCTTGCAGGCATGGGTGGTGAAAGCTGCTCTGGCCCTCAAAAATTCAGGGTAACGGGGTAGCACAGCATCCACGAGGGCCACATACTCAGACTCACTGGATGTGTTGTTGCGCCCTCGCTTAGTTTTTAGGTGCAGTGGTTCCTCACTTACCCTACCCAGGCCATGTCCCTCATCCTCCCTACTGACACTTACCATACCTCCAAAATTACCCCAAAAATGTGAAAAAAAACCACACAAGTACACATAAATACAAACACACAAAAACACATTACAATACAAGACAAACAATGCTAACTGCACTTATACAAACAATAACAAGAACAAGCCCATACCTAACAGGCAACATAAAAATCTATCTAGATGCATATCTGAACTGGTTGGCTCTACGACGCAATTCCTATACCGTAAGTTGAAAGTATAAACCTGCTCCCTTGTCGAAAACGTTTTTAGTCAGAAACAACGAAAACCTGTCCACTTTTGAAACACAATTTCAGTGATGCTGCCATCTTCCCTTGTAATTACTGTCCTTTGCTAATCTCTTCATCAATTTTCTTTCCTGCCACCCTGTGTCTTTTTCATGAAAATCAGCTTTATTGATAGCACTGCAGCATTATAAAGCCTAATACACATTTGTGATCTACCTAAACAGTATCTACCCATCTAATCATTCTTTTAATGGCTGATAATGTTTGAATGGGGCTGCCCTCTTCCATTCTTCNGCAGAAACACCTGAGAACAAAGCGATTTGTTTTTTAAAGGCGATAGACAATATCATGTACTCTGTCTTTAATAGTTATGCTAACAACTTGAATAATTGAATAATTACACTGTACTGGAATAAGAACTATAGTCAATATCTTAAGACAAAACTCAGAGTTCGTAAAGAGCTCTTTGTTTACACATGAGAAAGGGGAGTGAACTTCTCTCTCCTAAACCTCCTCCTACGGATCTTTAAGCGGATCTTTATGCCTGCCCTCTACGCTACTTAGCATGCATATCTCTGTACTGAAATAATTGCTAGTAACTTCTTCCACACGCATGTGCAGATTCTACAGTGGTCTATGCAAGTACCTTAACTACATAAGTCTGCATCCAGTCCTTAGTCACAAATAACTACAAACTTTAAAAAATTAATAGCAACTAGCTTTTTGATCTTCCCAGAGTCAAATTTGCTAAACCACTACTGCAGAGGAGCATAATCTACTACATCTCAAGGATACCAAGCCTATTTCCTTACTGGATTTGATTGAGAAAAATTAATAGTTTAACACCCTTAACGTAGATCAAGGGTCCTCAAAAAGTGGTTGTACCATTGGTGGTACTTGGACCACCTACTGCTCCGGTGGGGCGACTGGGCAAGCTTGTAAGAAAGGGATCAGTCATACTTGTATTCTAACCAGGGTTGTTCAAGTTCATAAAATGGAATATTTAAAAAAAATAGATATTGTAGGTATCATATATTTTAGTTTTACCATGATGGCTGACAATCCTACAAGGTACTAAATGCATGTATTGTGCAAATAGACCCAACTGCCTATTGTAACAGCCATACTGCTCCCTCTCTATAATACCAGTCGATGTTTGGTGCATTTCCTCAGACTTTGCTTGGTTACTGAGTATTGCCTTCAGCTTATGCAGTTGAAGTTCTAAAATCTTAAAACTCACAGGTTGACAGTAGCTACTGCTATTTAATAACACATACTTATATAAATATGCAAACTTAGAAAAATAGATATATAAACTTTTTTATAGCACTAGTTGAGTGATCACAGGTTCTAAGTTAGTTTAGAGGGGAAAAAATAAACAATTTCACAGCAAAATGTGAATATGTTGCTATTACAGGATAGATGATTCTTTTGTGTCATTCACTATAACTTTCTTGCTTTTTCCATTGGCCATACATGAGAAATGATAGAACCATACATGGATTACAGCTAAGTAACCTCTATACAGGAAGATATAGCTCTTCTAATCCTCATGTTGTTTTGGGTAATATATATGATAGATTAGTTTTTTTTTTTTGTTTAGGGAAGTCATAGCAGTCCAAAAATTTGGAGTTTTGTGTATGATGATACTGTCCCAAATTCATTGCTCAATATTTTTATATAATTCATCACTATGATCGTTCATGCCTTTTTTTTATGATGAAATATTTCTAAATATTTTCACTTTATGACCAGTCCGTAGAGAATGTGTGTGTGCTCCTTCCGCTGACATATTGTGTAATAGGGTGCTGCGGATCTCCATGCAGTCCAACTGTTTGGGGAGAATATAAAAACTACAAGAAAAATGTGTTTTGTAAATGTAAATTTATTTAACCACTAAAATATTTTGAAATGCATCTGCTGGGGTCATTTGAGTAAGAAATAGCATGACAATCCTTGTGGCCTTTGCCATATATACAAAAGTATAAAAAAAATAATAAATGTTAATTAAACAAGTTCTCTTAACTTATTATTTCTGTTTGCCAAGCATACTACTTTACTGTTCTAGCTAACTGCAGTCTTTCTTCAGTGTTTCGACCAGTATAGCCTTTGCAGAAGTCCAGCAGAGGGTGATACTTATATTTAACAGGTTTTTGTGTAGCACCATCAGATTACATAGAGTTTTACCATTTTAACAATCAAAAAGACATGGGTTGTAACAGACAGAATGGGCAGGGAAGAGGGCCCTGCCCACAAGGTTACATTTTATAGGATATTGGGGATTAATACATAGGGAATCAGTGCTATTCATTATACAATGGACCAGCCAGGTTGTAACGTAAAGTGCTCTGTGCTCTGTGTGATCCAGTCACACAGCAGTGTTAGTAGAAGAAATTGAGGGTGAATAGTTATAAGTAGATTAGAACATGTTAAAGAGCTCTTAAAAGTTTGGAGACTGGAGGATAACCCTATCGAGTGGTTATTCCAGAGAGTAGGTNCAGCCCGGGAGAAGTCCTGTACCCGGGAAAAAGACATTTGTTTAGTGTAGAAGAGAGCTGTATGTCCTGTGAAGATCTTAGAGAACGAGCTGGGATATATCTTCAGAGGAGTGAGGATATGTATGTGGGTGCAGTGTTATTGATGGCTTAGTAGGTTAGCAACAAGATTTTGTATTTAATTCTGTAAATTATCTTCGCCTGTATGAGTGATCTAAAAGACTATACAGTACAGTACAGTACACACTTTACTATTTCCCTGGTTCCTCACAAAGTGGTCTTCAAGCTGTGAAAGTCTCCTGGAGCCCAACAAGGGCCAATAAGTTTAAAAAGCATAAACTTCACTATAATATCACAAAGAGTCCACAATTGCAAACCCCATNAGCACTTTTCTACAAATTATTATGTGTTTTATATAAAAAGACAAAAATAAAAAAATAAACCTGGTGGTAATCATGAACCATGAAAATGAAATGGTCTGCAGTAGATTGTTATCAGCAAGTTTTCATATCTCCAAATCAACAAGAGCAAATAACTAAAGAGAACGCTGAATTCATCATATGGTCAACATCAAGCAACTAAATAGCTTGTGTGATGTCACTACAGTGTACAAACAACAGAGGCTAATACACCAACACTTGCACGGCAGGGTGCTATCTCTGTATAACTTAGTTGCCTTAGCAATCATCTATAGCACAGCCGGCCCGAACGAGGAGAAGAAGCCGCCCTCACAGCTTGTTCAGGATGAGAGACACTGGCATCCTGGTTGCCAGAAGAGGAGATGAGAGCTGCAGAATGATGTCAGAGGCCTGCAGCAGAGGCTTGACTTGAGTATAAGCTGATTGGGGCTTTTTCAGCACAGTTGCATTTTAAAGTTCAAAGTGGCATTTTATGTTTACATTAATAATACCCAGTGGTCGAAGTGGAAATTTAGAAGTGGGGGTATGGACATTTAGAAGTGCCGATATGGAAACACAAAATATAATAGAAGTCAATGAAGATTTGTAGTTTTTCAGTTATATCAGTGGAAGAAGTGCCAGTATGGCAAACCCCTGTAAACACCCCCACTTCGATCCCTGATTGGAACAGATCCTAACTTTAGAAAGATCAGTGTCCAGTAAAACAAATGCTGGAAATTCATAGTTAGGTGACCCTCCCAATACAGATTCCTCTGTATATGCGGGAAAACCCTATTTTAAATCTTAATGGCGATGCATAGGTCTGGAAAGTAAGTAAGGGCTGAAGCCTGGGCTGTTTTTAAATTCCTCCCCCCAAAAAATTTATAAACAGTTACATTTGGGTTTTTATACTGATGCATACTGAATGAAAGCCGTGAGATATTGTTGTTGATATTTGCTGCTTCAGAGATCGATCTTTGCATAAGTCCTGTTTGCAAGTAAATCTTTTTTGTCCTTGGAACCACAANCCACAATTACAATTGGATTGGTTTATTTACAGGTTTTTGCTTTCGTGTTTTACAATCACATAAGATAAACATTGGTNCGAGTGGAGAGGATTTTATAAGTTTTACTGGTTTTTACAGAAGGGAACGGGTGAAAGGGCATATTAAATTTACAGTAAGGGAGAACCTAAGCAAGTGATCCAGAAATGAACGACTATGCTGCTGGCAGCAGGTTAGTGGGTAAGTGGAATAGCTTCCCATCAGAAGTGGTAGAGGCTAATACTATAGAACAGTTTAAGCATGCTTGGGATAAATATAAGGGTATTCTGAGCCTCAAACAAAATGGTGATTAAATTTGGGTTGGTATAGTTCTAAATACACAATCGGGCAGACTGGATGGGCCATGTGGCTTTTATCTGCTGTCACTTTCTATGTTTCTATGTAGAGTTAAAGAGGAGGAAGACAAGAAAATATAAGTACATAATGAGTCAAACTATTTTTTTTATATTTACCTAAACTTTTTTTCAGGCCTGAACCAACTTGAAGAAATTATAATATGTGTAACCTGAAAATGTATAAGATTCCTATTTTCTGCAACAAAATGAATAAGAAAATAAAATTGCATAACATTGCTAGCAGTAAGTATAATAAAAAATGTTTTATAGTGACATGTGCAGGAGACCTTATGTGTCGTAATTTCAACAGATGGTGCATCCGTTTTAATATTGTCCTGTTACTTGAAATAGGTATCACGACATGCTTTGTACATTTAAGATGTTGCAGATGAATATACTGAGCTTTCATTAAATGCAAGAATCCTCTGCTCTCAGTTTTAGGACAGCTGCTGATCTCAAAAACATTGTAATCATTAATCAAATGCAGCAGAGAGTTAACCTGAGATTAGGCTCACAATCTAGATCCTAAGTGAAATATGTCTGTAAGTCTTTTCTGTGCCTTTTGGGAGGTACAATATTTTGTATCCGCAAGAACAGAACACCTGAGTCTACAGACTTTGACCCCTTATAGCACCAAGTATGGCAAATATACAAAATGTAAACATAATTGCATGGAAATTTAATTATCTTTCAACTCCAGAGACAGCACAGCCCTTCCAGGGTTGCTTATGGGGCGCTCTGAAATTCTCACATTACAGATGCTAAAGCTAACACACTAAGCCACATCTATACACTTGTTAGAACTAAACCCATGAAAATCACATACAACAGTCACGCATGCATATAACATTCGTAAAACAATAGTAAAACATTTGTATTAACNTATGTAGGTAATGCAAAGTTGAAGACATTTCAGTAACCTCAATTTCAACAATGACGATTGAACGCATCAAATTTAATGTATTCGCCTCTGCAAATGTCACTTTTTTGAAATAGTCTTTATGTTGGAAATTATTTATATGAATGAAGTATACCCATATCCATTCATAATTCCGACAGCCCTATCAGCTGCTTGTGGCACAGGGGATGGTTAAGCCTAGGCATGGGGAGGGTAAGGTTAGGGTTAGGCTGAATTGAAACAGACCTATATAGGAGCACACAGAAGCTATTCCTGTCCCTTTTATGTCTGTCAAGTCTTCACCTGCCCATTGTATATCGACACATTTTCTTTTTAATTGAACAAATTCTATTCTTACCTTGCCTTTGATGTCCTTCTCTTCCTTTGTGACACATGCCTTCAGTTTGAATGATGCTGACCTAACAGATGCAGCCGCGTCATTCACAATAACATTGTTGGTTAATTATACAGGGCTCCTATGGATGCCCATTGGGACCATATCTGTTCCCATGAGTGATGTTATGTCACTTCATTTACAGAAATAAATATCATCCTTCAGGACTCGCATATCCAATACAGCCTGAATGATATGTGAACAGAACCTAGAACATGCCCTATGTTTGGGAGGCACATTGTATATGGTGGGCCTGTAGAAACCTGATTACCTGTTCCTGCGTTAAATCCGGCCCTGCCACTGCCAGTTATAGTTGCTGCTGCCAACTCTCCAGTGTTATTAGAGACACTTACATGAGTTAGGAGTCTACTGCCTGTTCCTGTCAGATCCTATTCCAGTCCTGCGCCCTAATTAGGTCCTAATTCAACTTTGTGTAGTCATGCCTCCCCTAGGCGTTATTTTGATGACCCACAGAGATGAGATTGACACACGCAAGTCTGATGAGTGAGTATTTTTTCTACTTTGTCTATTGTGTGTGTTTTTTCCCCTTCCCTACTGTCCTTACTAACTGCATCCCTAAAAGAAAAATCAGTTTGCTCTGTTTGTAGGCAGCATTTTCATTAATAAATGTAATTAGTACCTGAATTAGTTACATTACACTGACTCATTCACATACTAACTACATTTATTAATGAAAACGCAGTCTGCAAACATTTCCATTAATGAATGCAGTCAAACAGTTCACTGGTGACACTCATTCATATAGCAGCAGGAAGTTTTATGAATGAGCTGTAGTGAAGCGCTGCTGCTACCATGTCACTTTGCAAAGCATTGAATCAGGACCCATGTGTACATTTTTTGTGTATAATATACATACACAGACGACAAAATAAGGCTGCTTATGGTCAATTCTCCTTCTGTTAACTAAGTGTTTTTAAAGTTTTCAAGGTTAAGGACCAAGTTGTCATTGTAGCGNTGTAAGAATCATATTTAACAGAGAGAAAACTGAACTGAGTTCATGNAGGCATGTGGTAAAGCTGCTAAAAATAACAGAGGTTTGATGCCTTTTCACATAAAAAATACACATGTGNGCTTTAAAACAGAATTGTAATCTGTTTTTACTGGTTTATAAGAAATTAAAGGTATACAAATGTTTTTTTTTAAAAAAAAGAAAAAGCACTCTAAATGAAATATAATTCTAAATACAACTTGTAGAACCTTTAATATCAATTTTAGCTAAGATGGCACCATATTTGTGTTGAACTTTTTCCCACAGAAGATTTACTTGCTAAGCATGTGGGGGATTTGAACTCAGCAGGTACCCAAGTGCACTTCATCCACACAACGTTCTTGATTTATTGACAGGAAATCTATCGTTCAAAGTTTCTAGCCCTGAACT
>JABWIB010005598.1:7889-21494 GCA_016617825.1 Platyplectrum ornatum
CTGTGCTGTCTCCCTGTGCTGTGTGATCAGACCATTGCATTAGTAATAGCATCTCTCCAGTTCAGTGAAAACGGCTTAAGAGGTTAGAGGAGCAGTTACCAGTAGCTGCAGCATTTCCCACCCTCGGCTTATACTCGAGTCAATAAGTATGACCAGTTCTTTGTGGTAAAATTAGGTGCCTCGGCTTATACTCGGGTCGGCTTATACTCGAGTGTATACAGTAACAGTGTAAAAGGAACAATGGTCAGTATCTTTGTGCGATAAGCAGCAGCCAGGTATTCTCCCTGTGTGCATAGAATCACATTAATTTTACATCCCCTGAAATTTAACATGGTCTTTCCTCTGTTAATTTTAAGTCTAAATTTTGTCCACTGTCTTAGACCAGGCCTGGCCAACCTGTGACTCCACTTGTTTCAAACTACCAGTGCATGCTTTAACTGCATAGACAGAGTTAATACCTGACAAAGTATACTAGGACTCATTTTGCAAGACCCGTACACCCACAGGTTGACCAGGCCTATCGTAGAACATCAGCCAAAATCTCCAGTATATCACATCTGATAATGAGCCGAGTTTTCAAATGTCAAACCGCTGTTCTATTTCTTTCACAAAAGCCAAAGCATAACAACTGGATCAATGCCCAGCTTGCCACGCTAGACAGTAGAAATACAGTACCTGTAAACAATTCTAAAGGATCAAACAAATAATACCATAAAAAAAGTCATACTCTGATAATGTTGTCTAGGCACCCTTGTATTTACGGAAGTACTGTAGATGGATTGCCTTAGGACAGGTTTATGACATTTGATTTGATTTTATGTCAGATAAGTAGTTAATTCTTTAGAGACACATCACACTGTAGAGAACTGTAAAAGCTGCCACAAACAATGAACAACAATTTTTAGGTATAAGAAGAAAAGTTTAATGCACCCTCTACTATATGTCCAACACTTTTTTAACAATTCAAGTAATATGCAGTCTAAAATCAGATATAAATCCTGCATGTGTGTAAGATAAATAAGTCTTTTATTTTTAAAACGTCACAGTACCTTATCTAAATGTCTCTGAGGAGGAATCCTGGCAAGGATTCTTTAGAAGGTGTTCCTGATCTCCACCCAAGCCCTGACCCCTTCTAGTGCTGGCATCGTGGCAAATATTATAATTTAATAAAATTTAACAAAGTAATACTAATACCTACCAATTTATCTCTTATCGGGACAAACTGGTGGTTGGGAAGGACAGTGCGATAGTCCCCCAAAAGCGGAACTGTCCAAATGCTCTGTGTCCAGTTGTCATCTCTCCAAATGCCTCTCCAACCTTTTCTTCCGTAAAAAAATGAAATAGCAATCATCAGGGTTCTCAGACTGTGGGACATCCATTCTGCTGAGGGATCCAGGACCCTGGACCAAAGACACCTTTTGTTGATCCTAGAAAAAAAAGAATATTTGTGCATTTGATAATTACACTAGAGAAAACTGTATAAATGGAATCACACTATTTTTTCTCCTTGTTTCTTTTTTTCGAGTGGAAGATCACCTTCCTGAATGGACAAAACAAAATGATACAAAATCCAAAAGATACATTTAAGTGGTAAATTTGTCTGGTGTGTTTCACCAGGAGATGCAGTACTTTGATTGATAGACAGAAACACTAAATATCCTAAATAAATAACAACCATCCCATCTTGTTCCAACAAAGCTTTACCAATAATTGCTGGATACCAGTGAATAAAGAACACCCCCAAAAAAACCATGGTCATGGCATATGGGTGGGGGGGGCCATAGCACACATTGCACCCCCCGCCACTCACTGTCCCTGCGGTCTTTGTCCCTGACAGCTTGGCACTTCTTCACAGCGTGCAGTTTCAGTGGTGCCTGCAGGGGGAGCGCCTGTTATTAAGTCTCCTGCATTAGTGATCAGGCTGAATGGCAATTAAATAGAGGCCCAGACAGGAGAACAGAGAGAGAGGTGAGTGAGTGTGTGTAGTGTGTACACATATTTAATGTGTGTATGTATACTTTTACAATAAGCAAAAGTAAAGTATTCTCCCTGAAGGCCAACAATAACATGTATTTTACCTCCCTTTTACCCCTTTTATTTCTATGGTTTTGTCCATAGAAAGCAACAGACTGCCCAAAAAAGTTGCCATTTAGAAAAGATGACTTAAACAACTGACCTTGCTATAGATAAAGTAGACACTGAATAGAATAAAAGAGCAGGAAAACAAATGATGATTTACTGATCTGACCTCCGCAGACAGATGTCAAATTGAATAATATAGTAAAAAAAGTTACTATGATTAAAATGATGATTTACAGTACTGACCAAGACATAAATAAATGCCCTACTGTGTCAACTGTATTATGTGCACTTTCCAAACAGAAGTATTTACTACACACAGCAAAAGTACAAATTTCTTTCATGTGTGTTTTGTTTGTATTATGATGACAGGAAGCCTTTTCAGCTAGTAATTTGTCATTTTGGCTATCAGAGAAACTTTGGCCATCTTTGTGGCACTGTTACCTCCTGGATGTTGTTTTTCCATCTGCCTGATGCTCTAGCCCTGCATCAGATGCACGGCTTTCATTACTGTATAAATGTTGCACTTATTGTCTTTCTAAAATGATAATCTGAGGTTGTAGAAATTGTGCCACACACTAGAGTTGCTTTAGTTTGATCCACAATAATTGTATGATCATTTTTTGATATTCACATTAAATAGCTCAAAAATAGTTGTTAATATATGTAAAAATTAACTTTCCTTGTTAGTCAACTCTGAACAAGCATTTATTGAAATATATTACAGATCAGTTATTTTCAGCCTATAAAATCAAATGATAATTTGAATATAAAATTACCATTCTGAATCTTTCCAATTCATACACATGGTCCACATGGAATTCTGAATAGGACAGATGAGATCCGATATGAAATATAATCTACTGAATCTGCGCTGTACATACTAACAGGAGATTTTCAGAATGTGAATCAGATTTGTTTACAACATGCGCTTATTAAAGAAACAAATGTAAATAATTAACAATCCAAGGCCACAAAATGCAGGGATGACGATCGTGATCAGGCTGACTGGAAAGTGACCAGCAATGGGCAGCATTATGGTAAATAAGTATTATGGTTTGCTTATTTTTTCTATAGTTCATGAATCCTACAAAACTAGAACTGCATTGTAGAGTGTAAATTAATAAAATAAATAAATAGAAGAAAACAAGGGGGTACCCGGATCTGAACCAGGGACCTCTCGATCTGCAGTCGAATGCTCTACCACTGAGCTATACCCCCTTTATTTGAACATACATTTCACATGTCTAAAGTGAAGCTAGATAGATTATTGCACCTACCAGGGGACGGTGGACGATAAATAGAATGATGATAATATCAGCGGGGCTGCTAGATTTAAAGAAGGTCCTTGCAGCTGATTGCCTGCCCAGGTATTCTGTCTAGCCTCTGGTTGCCTGCAAAGGATTTCTATCAATGATGACAGGAGGCCTGTTCAGCTAGTAATTTGTCATTTTGGCTATCAGAGAAACTTTGGCCATCTTTGTGGCACTGTTACCTCCTGGATGTTGTTTTTCCATCTGCTTGATGCTCTAGCCCTGCATCGGATGCACGGCTTTCATTACTGTATAAATGTTGCACTTATTGTCTTATTGTCTTATTGTGTGCCACACACTAGAGTTGCTTTAGTTTGATCCACAATAATTGTATGATCAGGCAGATAATTGCTCTAGTGTGTGGCAAACTTTATCAACATCTTTTGATATTCACATTAACAATCCAAGGCCACAAAATGCAGGGATGACGATCGTGATCAGGCTGACTGTCCCTGGAAAATGACCAGCAATGGGCAGCAGAGAGGAATGAAGGCATTATTGCTGGCATAAGCACTCATCATGGAGGAAGAGAAACCTCAAACAAGAACTGTTCTTTAAGTCATGTTATATAAACAATACAAAGACACATGGATCAGTAGTTTTTTCAGGCAATTTGAACACGTTAGAATAATGTGAATAATTACGATTGCATACAACATTAACAAATATCACATAGATTTTCTGCTTTCGATTTTAATTGAATATTTCTACATCATTCCTATCAACAGTGAACAATTTGTTCAATTGAAATGTAATTGGTTATAATTGTATTGTTAATGGATCATTTCCCTTTCTTTCTTGTTCAATATGATTCCAACTGAAGTAGCATGGGCCTTTAGTTAAACAACTCCATATAAAGTAATGACTTCATTTCATGAAAGCAATGAGGATTAAATTGAAGACCAAAAAGATAAATAAAATAGGCGATGCCTAGCAGTGCCTGGGAATTTGTGTTCTGGTCCTTTTTATGTTTAGATTTAGTCTCAATATTTGAAGCCTTTTATTATTATTATTATTATTACTATTATTCTTAGAATATTTTTTCAAGTGGTTCAAGGTATTCACAGGACCATATATGAGACATGAGATAGAATCAACTAAACAAACTGAATAGGGTAGAATGTGAATATGTGATCCACTTCACAACAAGTTCTACCATAGTAGATAACAAGTGTTTCTCCAGTTGGGCCTGTCTTACACTCCTTTCCAGTTTGCTTTTAATATAGTCGCACTTCATATAGACGGTTCCCCAAATACTTTTAAAATATACTAATTGACAAAAAATAATATATTAAAGTGGTGATGGTATGTTTAAAAATGAGTTACAATTATATATACATGAAATCTAAAGCAGCAGTAGGACAAATACCACCCCAGTCAGCACCTGGGGTTCATCCACTGTACAATATAGTATCCAGTGTACTGTACCAGGCCAGGAGAGCGCAGGGATCCAGCTCCCATGCCCTGATGGACATCATAATGAGGGGCCCGGGTCTTAAGAATTTTGGCAGTCCCGAGCCCAACTATTACTGACGGCGATCCTGGAGGGGTAGTGGAGGAGGTGACGATAGACACTGCTCTAGAGGGTTTAAAATCTAAGTGAAAGGGTAGATGCACAGATGACATGACAATTGGGAAAAACAGATCATGTAGGCTGCGGAAGTGGGGAAAGGAGTGTTGTAGAGGTGTGCAGAGAGTGAGGTGTGGAGGGTATGTAGATGAGTAGCTAGCCTAAACAGGTAAAGTTTCAGGGATCGGATAGACTTGTAGAGATGGGGATGATCTGACCACAAGCGGAAGATCTGTCTAGTGAGAATCTTGGACATTGGAGAATCTTGGACACCGGCATGAGATGAGCTAATAGATTAAAAGAAAAATATAAATAAATATCCGAACAAAGTGAGTGTTAAGATATGTACATGAAGAGGTAGGTGCAGTGGTGGAAGAAAAGCGAGGGTGAGGAACTCCAGAACAGACAGAACGGGGTTGTCAGAGAAGGAAGGCAGAGGTAGGGCTTTGTGAGATTTTTGAAAGATTTCTTATTTGATCCTAATGAGAAATATGATTTAAAATATACATTTTTTTGCACATATTTTAAAGTCATCCTTCGTCAATGTATAAAGCAAAACATATTTTGTACATTTGTTAAAAACTATTTCAGTAAGACAAAAGCTTTTTCTTTCATTATAAAAATATCTCTGTTCCCCAATAAATTCTTGGAACAAAATATGTTTCCGTCCATAACTGAAAACAAATACATAGATTGCTCCTATTTATTTTGACAAATGCTGGTTTTACATTATTTTGCTATGCTGTGTGCTGACATATTTTGATCGATATCTTTATGCTATACAGTTTAGTGCCAAAAGATAAGTGTGATGGAAGTTGTAAGCTTATTACTGTTTGCAACTTTGCAACTAGAAAACTTTCATACAGACTCAGACTGAACATTAATCTTAACAGGAGATCAAGGACAACCTATCCACAATTATTCAAATAAAGCAGGTGAATGGTGGATGCAACAAGAATGCCTAAATGCAACGTCACTTATGCAGCGTCACTTAAAACATTACTGCACAAATGGCTAGATGCATTGGCCCCAGCTATTCTTTATTCCGGGAAAATGTATGGTTCTTATTTTATATGGCCTGGTTGGACACCCTGTTAGATAAACGTAAAAAGGATTCTTTGAGATATGGGAGGTTTATATTGACACGCTCCCTCGTAAAATAAAGAGTTATTGTGGGTGACTAACCCATTCTGTTGGATCCAAATTAAATATTTGGGTATTGTGAATATTGCATCTTTGCTGTGTTATTCTCTTCATTGTATGCCTTATATGCTTGTATTATGTAATTGGTCACAGTGTCCCCTATTGTACGTATGGGAGGTTGAACACTTTCTTTACAACATTGTTTTAATCTCTGTAATATTGCTACTCATTATATGTATTGCTGCATTGGTATTGTTGTATATTGTTGTATGTGATTTTGTGGAATAAATAAACAATAAAAAAACAAATACAAAAAATATATATATATATATACATACATTTCTGGTGATGTACAGTACTTACTCTGCTCAAACATAGATTAATCTCTTTATTAATTCTTTCTTAACCATAGTTCTTTGTTTGCACCCTTCCCCTATTGAAGTACATTAGACTCTAAGTTTAATTTTATGTGCTAGAGAAAATGAAAAAAGCAAGAATATTCTTGCCAATGCACTCTGATCTCAATTATAAAAAAAATTTCTACTAGTCAAATGCATGTGATCAGGGCTGTCGAGAGAGGGGGGAGGGTACTCTTTACCTGGGCCCAGTGCTGACAGGGGGCCCATGATTGAGATTGATAGTTTTGGGGATTTTTATAACTCTTTACTGTGAGTGAACTGCAGAGAGCTGCTCTTATGTTTAAGAAAGAGAAGCCTGTAGTCCATCACCGGATTCTGCTCAAGCATGACCTTAGCCATTTACCATGCATCCTGCTTGAACACATTCCTCCCCTTGAAAGGTTCACACACACATACACATATATGTAATTTTGTCCCTGTAGAAATGGTGATTTCAACCTTCTAGGTATACATTCAAGGGAACACAGACATACCCCTAAAACATGGATGGGAAGGGCGTGGCGCTGCGTGGCGCTGCGTGGCGCTGCGTAGCGGCGGGGAAAAAAATGTTGCTTATTAAACATGAGAGAGCCCCAGGACGTTGCTGTATCGGGGCCCAAAATTTCTCTTGACGGCCCTGCATGTGATATAGAGTTTCCCTCCTGCCTACCTATCACTTCAGTAATGATTAGCATGCGACTACACATGGCTCTGTGGAGCCCCTGTCAGAAAGCAGTCATATTAACGTAAGCGCAATATAGAAGGGTTTCCCTACTGCCAACGTGTCACTATAGAGATTATGAAATAGAAAGTAACTGTGACTCTTGTAAGTTCCTATCAGTGTAGAACACAGTGATCAAGATTTTAATGATTTAAACTAAAACAGTAGTAATAGTATCATAAAAGGGGGGTGATTGTGCACAGCAGCTGCCCCTGTCTGATGTGCGATTCACCCTATGCTCAGTCTATGGACATAGGGGGTGATTCAATCCTGCGCAAATCCTATGGGGTTTTTTTGGGCATTACCATTCGCACCTCTGAGAGGTGCAAATGATATAAAATATATTTTTTTAATACCTGTAAACAGCAGCGCAGTTGAATGTATTTGTTATGAGGGAGCGTGTACCCACTCCAGTAACACATTCTGGCATGCCAGCAAGCTGTCATTAATGGCAATATGTGTATCAACCAACGAGTACCGGCATAGCTGATGCTCCTGGTTGTTACAAATGTTGCTTCTTAATGTCAGCTTGCAGAGAGGAAGGGAACATTACATTCATTAATGAAAAAGCAGTTTACACAGCTTTTTCATTCATAAATGTAGTTACTGTATGAGTGTGTATAGTGTAATTCAGTCATTCAGCGTGACTGCCGAATGCATGAATGAAGCGGTTACACTATACACATTCAGGATGTAAATATGGGCAACATCCCCACCAATTTCTCAGTATAGTTAATTTAGGCCTACATGCAGGGACCGTTACTGAAATCTAATCTAATAGTTACCTTTTTCTGTACATGGGAACTAAATTGTGGTCATTTTCTGCACTCATGGATGGTTTCAGTCCTTTATTCTGAAATCCCTGAAATAGAACAAGGTATATTGAACATTTTATTNTATCCTT
Source organism: Platyplectrum ornatum (assembly GCA_016617825.1). Lineage (NCBI taxonomy): Eukaryota > Metazoa > Chordata > Amphibia > Anura > Limnodynastidae > Platyplectrum > Platyplectrum ornatum. Next base: position 16,018 of record JABWIB010005598.1, read on the forward strand.
ACAATATCAATAATATAATGTACTACATGGTTTATAAGTGTCCTTTGCTCAATGAATTTGACAGTGTTTCAAACCCTATTTTTAGACAATAACATTCCAGGAACTGTAAATGTAGTCATTCAAATGGTGTGGTATTCTGCAATATAATTCATGAAAATGGAACTCAAAAATTGCATGGCAAAAATTCACATATCTGTAATTTGTGTAAATATTCTCTCATCTCTACTGAGTGCAGGGAGTCTTAGTGAAAAAGTTAGTTATTATGCACCTTTGGGAAAAAGGCAGCATGGTGTGTAAGATTGCCTTAATCTCTGGATTGTGTGCTGATAAAAGTATTGCGCTGAATATTTGAAATAAGTCATTGCATGTTAATGTGACAAAATCTTCTGCATAGATAGCAGCACACTTACAATCATGCCTGAGAGTGTCAGGCTCAGCAAGAAGAAATATATACTTTATCCATCCTAACATAAAGGAGCAAACTGAATTTTCTTTGATATTTCTTCACAGTGTAAAATTGATTAAATATAAAAGAAAACTGTCTCTCAGCCATGCCCTGTAACTGCTATAAGCAGCAGGTTCCCCCCCATGACCAGATTTTATATTTTTACTTCAAATGAACATAACTTTATTATTTATTACTCAATACAAGAGAATGCTATATTTCTTTTTATGTTACAATTTAGTTTTTGGGTCAAATATTGAATATACCTATTTTAATTCCATTGCAATTTTATTCTTGATTTTTTGTTGCTTTTTATTCTTGATTCTTCTGTTCCGATTCCAGAAGGGGTCCTCAGTATTTTCCTATATCAAAAACCATAATGGATGCATTATATTATAGATAATTACATTTTTAAATCCTAAACTGCATCTTTATTCACAAGAGATATATTTAATTCTTTATCAAATATTTAGTATACAATTTCCTTGTTTCATCTAAAGTGATCAAACAAGGTGTCTGATCTTCTTTGGTCTCTTTGTCCCTTGTTTCTTACAAGCTTTCCCTCCCTCACAATTCTGTATTCTTCTATATACAGGGTGTATATAGGCATATTACATTAGTTAGTAGTTGTACTTTAATTGTTGGAATGCTATATCTAGCCTATTGTTAAGCGGGGTGACTGAATTGAAGACTTAGACTGTCTGTAGTCTGGCCTGATTAAGTCACATTAACTCTGCCATTCTTTAATCATCTGTATTGTTGAGCTCTGTGTGGCACCACTGCAGTGATTAAACGGCAGTTAAGCCCATCCAGTTCATGGGAGGTAGCAGTAATGCCTGTAACACTCTTTATGTGCATGTGGTATAGGTGACATTATTGACTTACGACTTACTCACAAGTGGGCAAGGCCATGTTGAACTGCAGGGGAGTAAAATTTTATTAGTTGCAAGCAGTATTAGAGTTGACAGATGATGTTTCCAGAACAGTCTAATAACAGTGTAACATTAACACTGGTCAGTATATATAATATAAACATAATTATTATTATTATTATATTTATGCAAAATCTCAAGAAAAAAATTGTTACAGGATCAAAAATGGAGAATAAAATCCTTCACACCAGCATGTCACATTAATACCTGAATTTTGACCAGATACGGTCCGGACTTGGACAATGATGATGTTTACATTTTCAGAACTCTACCTTAATTTCACAGTGTGCATCTCTAAACCACTCTAATCCGTTTTGCTTATTTGCAGGGATTAGCCATGTGGATATAATGGCTATGCCTCGTATGGAAAATCAAAGTTGTGTATGTTTGATATCACTATCACATCACCTGCATTTATGCCACATATGAACCACTTCATTTTCTTTGGATCTTACCTTACAGTAGCCAGTACCTATCCCTAGTTGATGTACTTGATTTTGGAAACCCCACTCTTGCTCCCCCTTTCCACATACATATACATATTACAGGGCTTTTTAGGTTAGCTACGTTGAGGGCACTATAGTAGATACATGATAACACCACATACACAGAGGAACCAGAGTCTATATAGAATGAATGTGATATCAGGAATTTGCTGATGATTGGTATGCCTCTGGTCAGGATTCACATCACCAGTCCCACTTGTTGCTGTATTGCTGTGTACTTGTCAAGTTGCTAAGGAAAATAAGTGCATTAAGAGGCCATTTGAAATTGTATGAACATTTTCGGGAATATATTACATTCAGCAGGTATATATAGAGAGAGAGAGACAAAAAGCTGCTGTAATTACATTCACAGAACATTTTGCTATTTAACCCCAACTTCACAGAGAAGCAATAATGTTATAAAATAATATTTAATGCCTGTGTTTTAATCTCTTGCTGAAAACCTTTTTCCTGGGTCTTCATTTTGTGTATGCATTACAAAAAGAAAAAACATTCTATAACGTGAGATTATCTGACTATTATACACTATTAAACCTAGATTTACTAAGCTATGATAAAGAAAGAGGCAGCGTCAGAAACTGTTAAGCCCAGGACTGCCATTAAAACACTGGACCAGATACAGATTTATATAAAAGGGGTTGGCAGATTAACATGCCTAATCCCTACACTGTAGGTGGAGACAGGCCATTATTAGGTGAGGGCGACCCGTGCAATTGCATGGGATGCTGCCCAAAGTTCTTTAATGGGGGAGCTGCACTGAGCATGGTGATAGTGTGCAGTGCCCCATATAAACATCCTTGGCTGTCATATGGCAGCTGCACCCGTGCCACCGACTGTAGTGACCCATGGGTATCTGCAGACGCTCTGCTGTATTGTATACATGTGAAATCTGAGTCTATGAAACTTGACCATATCCCCGAAATGTTATTGAAACCCTTCTACTCAAACCCACAACAACGGACACCACCAATAATTCTAACCCAATCCATAGAGAGTACCACCCTTTGGATTAAGATTAACCATCTGTTGTATCATGCACATACCTGACATAGTTATCGGTTAAAAATGCTAACAATGTGTTTTTACAGAATCATAGAAAATATGGTATGGTGGAAGAGAAAATGGAAAGTAATAGACGTTAATGGAGATTTACAGTGTGAGAAGTGACCGGATGGCAAACCCCATATACACCCCCAATTCAAGCTGTGATATAGATACAAAAGTACTTGTCGAGCATGGGATTGCATGTCAACATAAAACAAAAAAAGTTGAATAAAAATTCTAGAATAATAAATTCAAATATACATGTCACATGTCAATATATAATGTCACATACAGTAAATAAAGATTTATCCTAATCATAGTAATTAATTAATAAGTATTACATACTTTCATCTTAAACAATATTTTAATGTTTTTTTTATTTAACCCAGTTAAAAAAAATCATTTTATTGTTAAATACACATATAAAATACTCCAGAAAACAGAACGTGTATATTCTGTTCAGTTTTTTGCTGCTGAGTGCTTGATTTGTTCATAGAGTGAAGGCAGAGTATATCTGTGTAGTACACCCAGTAATTATCATTACATCAGTTTAAATGGTTACAGGCAGACACAGAAAAACATCCAACTCTTCCCTAACATCTGTAACCTGTTTCCTGATGTTGTCCTCTAATAAAAGGTCAGAACTTGCTTGTAGCAGGATAGTTGTTGTCAGTGCCATTGGTAGTGCTTTACAATAATGCAGAGCACTTCACTGAGTCTGCAAACATTCATCCCTTTAGGATACATCTACCTATTATAGATACTAAATACTATAGACTACACAGATGTTAATACATTCCAGGTAAAGAACAGATATTAATGATATTCATTAATCCAGTTATAATATTTGCTGGGTTTTTTTCTGATGAAGGGCTTTGAGCTTTACCACTAGTGAATCCAGGAATGTCTGAGAACATGTCACCTTATAACATGCAGAATATTATTATTATTATTATTATTATTATTATTATTAATGCTTATTTAATAGGTGCTACAAATTGTCCACAGCACGGTACGACGGGTAATACAGACAGACAGAATGGGTAGGGAAGAGGGACCCTACTCAAGCTTATAATCTAAAGGAGATTGGGCATTTCATAATTAGGAACAATTACACATACATTTAGAGGGATAATCTAGTCAGCTGCATGTTTTTGGGGTTTTGGAGGAAACTGGAGTACCTGGCGGAAACACACACAGACACGGGAAGAACATATACATTCTGCACAGATAAGGTATTGTTTGGGAACTGACAATGCATTTAAACAATTTGTATTGCACTACACCTCCTGTACCCGACACATATATAAAAGTTGGAAAGAAATTCTGTGACAAGAAAAAATTGCAATGGGATTAGTGAATGTACAGTTGGGCTATTACGCTAAACAGAAGGCTTAATAAGCAATATTGTTTAACAGATTACTGGGCTCCTATCCTATTTATATAGTGTGTGGCACTTGTAACAACTAGGCAAAAGCTACAAAGGTACTAATTATAATTCTAAGGTTTATTTAATACATTATCTTCCATTCAAAGAGAAGTATCAGAATTAACCTCAGTACAAAAACAGGATATTGATTTCACATTTTAAAACATAAATGAAAAGTGGTGAAAGCAAATTGTTTAAAAAACAATTGAAAAAAAAAAAAGAAAACATTTTAATAGATCAATCCGGCCATGTTCCCAAGTACATTAACAGCAAAAAGATTATAAACCACAATACAGAAGCTTTTCCTTGCAGGATGTAAAAGAACATTACTGGCGATAGGAAGAGGCATTAAGCAAATCATTTGTTTTCTATATACCCTAGAGGATTTGCTGACAAAACTAATTACAAGGAAGTCACAACCTTAATCTGTCTGATACAGAATAAAGAGCAGAGGTGGTGTAATACAAGCAGGGAACATACAGCACATAACCCCACACAGTATACTCAGGAGCTTCTGAAATGCAAGCCAGCCTTGACTGCAATCATGTCTCCAAAATATTCATACAAAGAATGTAGCAATAAATGTACATTGTGTAATTCATAGTAAAAACAAAAGCATCAATCTTTCCATCCACTGCTTTCATGGTTTCCATAATAACCAGTATGATGACATCATTTGTTTATTCTCAACCCAGTAGGACTGAAACAGAATCAGTGTAAATGCTGGCTCCTGTGGTCTATTATCTCTACCTCTGTACTGGTCTCAACTCATTTCTCTTAGATTCACAGCTGTGAAATAATCCAGTGGATCAAGACTGTTATGTATTATTTCTGAAGCACAGTGGCGGGGTCTTAGTACAAATTTTACATTAGTGACCCACTAAAATTCATCCTACAAAGAGTGTCACAGTGTAATGGCTATACTGCGGGTAAACACACATATCATATTCATGCATCAAAAACAATATATATATATATATATATATATATATATATATATATATATATATACATACAAACACACATATAGATAAATAAAGTACATAGAATAAATCTCAAATCTTTCGCTATATACTTATTATTTCTGTGGTATATTGTCAACTTTTTCAGCTCATAGAATT
>JABWIB010005599.1:6985-18469 GCA_016617825.1 Platyplectrum ornatum
GGTGGTACATTATGTGGTGCAGTTCAGGGAGAAGATGCAGTCCCTCATGGGGTTAGTGCAGAGTAACGTAAAAGCTGCTCAGGTCAAACAGAAACTGTGGTACGATCGCAATGCCAGGGAGCGTACGTTTGAAGTGGGTCAGAAGGTTCTGGTACTAATTCCCATGCGGCAGAACAAGTTGCAGGCTGCTTGGGAAGGACCCTTCACTATAGTAAAAAGGGTCCATGACATAAATTATGTGGTAGCCAGGGGAGACAGGCAAACAAATCAAAAGATGTACCATGTAAATATGATAAAGGCCTACCATGAGAGGGGGGTGTAGGTGGGACGTGACACTGGCCATACACCAAAATGATTATTGTGCCAATCGTTCTAGTGTGTGGCTCAGAAGATCAGATTATAATCTGATCTTTCCAAATTTATATTGTCCCTGAGGAATGTGCAGTATGTGGACAGGTTTCCCATTATTGGACCCTCTACCCACACCCACACACAAATTTACCCTATTTAAACCACCCACCCATCCTCAGTTGACGCGTCAGGTGCCAGCAAGCACACTGCTGTTCTCTGTCCTGCCAGCACAGTAGCCTGCAGAGTCAGGGGCGTACCTACAAAAGGCTGGGCCCCATAGCAAACCTTTCAACTCGGCCCACCTTCCCTATTTATTAGATAGATACCCAAGCCTCCTAGGCCTCGGGCCCCATAGCAGCCACTATGCCTGCTATAGTGGTAGTTACGCCACTGTGCAGAGTTATACAATTGAGGCTGCAAGAGCTTCCTGTCAATTGCTGTAGATCCTCCCTTACCACCCTCCTCAGTCCTAATCATTGCTCCAGGGAGTGGTGGTGATAAATCAGAATATTTTCCCAAGGAATTTGTCCTGATTATCGGCCACCTCTTAGTGGCGCGATGATTGCTTTAGATTATCTCAGCTAGTTCAAGTATTTAACATTCATTTCTTTGGTATACAAGAATACTGGCTTGTTTTTGTCTATGTTGGAGAAAGTGAGGTAGACATGGTTTATAATTTATAAGGGACTTTTAATGTTCCCAAAAGACTTTGGGTTAGATTTACTAACCTGTGGAAAAGTAAAGATGTTGTCCATAGTGACCAGTCAGATTTTATTTTTTAAATTTTGATTACATACTAGAACATGTCAGCTACAATCTGATTGGTTGATATGGTTTGGTTGGTAAACTAGCCGTTTGAGGTTTAATATTTTAAGTTTTATACTTATAGTATATGTTTTGTACCAAACGATATAGGTTAATGAGGTTTATTTGGGGGATAAAAAGGGCTGAATGGTCCCCTTTAACCCTTTGGACACTGCATTTGTGTTATTTGTGCATCATGACAACTGGCAATCCTATGTAACAAATTAATGTGAAGTTGGAACTGGATCTATGCAGCAGTCTAGGCCACCATGGGCTGCCAATTACCTGCCAATGTATCACAGTGGCACCCTCCGGTCCCATAGTGCTGACCCTGCAGTGGACAATGGTCTCTCTGAGGAAGTCGCGATGTAGATGTGGGTGCGACCCACAGTTTGAGAACTGTGGGCTTAAAACATTCATTTCCGGCAGCAATGATGTCTCACAGCGCTATGGTTGTAAGTTTGGTCAGGACCTTATCTGTGTGGAGGTTTCCTCCCACATCCCAAAAAACATGGTAACTTAATTGACAGCTAACTAAATTGTCCCTTATCCATGTGTAATTGTACCTATGTATCAATTACCTATAGAATGTAAGCATGTGGCCAGGGATTCCTTCACCACCAATTCTTTCTGATANAAATTGTATAGCACTACCTAATAAGATAACGCTATATAGAAACCNGGTAATAAAAGAATAAATGTATCTTTCCTTAAATATGATCCTCTCTTCATTGATTAAGCTACTTTGACAAAACATACTGCATTGGAAACTAGCCTGAATCCAGTTCTATTCATTGATAAGGATTAATAGTTCAAGTACATAGTAGAGTATATTTTTATCTTATAATTATTAAAGTTACATTATCTTACCCAGTTTTACTTACTATTTTATAGCTGCAAGCTTGAAAGGCTAATGCAAGACAGGCAACAATACTTGAATATTACCCAAGTAAAGTTACTTTGCAAAGGTATCCAATCAAAAATGAGACCAATAGATCCTGGTGGCTGAGAAGGCTGACCAGCAAGTATGGTGCTACAGGGATGCAGTTACCAGTCTGACTGGTTGACGCTGATACAAGCAGCAGTGTAATTGTGGCTGTATTATTAGTGAAATTAGACATATTATGAATATTTCTATTAGGAAACAGTACTTTGTCAAAATGGCCCTACAGTGCTATGGGAACAGGCTGGGGGAAGGATTGGATTAGGCTGCGGAACAAGGAGGATTCAGTGTACAGCGATATATGGTGAGGGAAAATCTTGCCTGTCATCTGAATAACTGGATCATGATTGCTTTCCATGTCCATCCTGTCTTCACTGCAGCAGTCAATGAACTATTCTGGAAAACAATGTGTCGATGATCAGCACATCATACAGGCGAATCAGCTCATAGAATTTGACTACTTACATTGTTGGCAGAGCTTACCATTTACCATATGTTGATCTATGATATGGGACAGCTGTAGTCATTATTTATGATAATAACCATATCTTGCAAATATGGGATGTCATTGCTTATTACATATTTATACCATGGAATTTGCAAGTTAGATTTAATGTTGTTGGTGCCGTTATCAGTATACCTTTTCTCACCAGAGGCCATGAAACTGCTGGAGTGCTAAATTGTGCACATCTGTTGAACTTGAGGTTAGGAACATAATCCCATTCTTCTGAACAGAATAAAAACCACATTAGGTGTGAAATATCACCATTACCCCGGCAGTTTATAAAGCATCCTAGAACATTAAAGCATAATGGGAAAATATAGATCACCAATCCCCTTTAATATAGGCTTTTACCTTTGATGCAGGATNGCAAGGTGCAGACGTTGTAGCTCTTGATACTTTGGCAGATCTCAATAACCTGCAGTCTGAACATTTATTTTTATTTATGCTAAAATAAATTAGAATACAGCAGAGAAACAGTTGGCAAATTATAATGTGGTTATTATTGTTAACGGGATGATTTTAAACAGTTATTTTTACCTTTAGTAAATCAGTCAATTTGTGGCTTCCATTATGGATAATAAAAGGGCTGTTAGCTGTGGTGTTGGTTGTAAAGTACATTTCAGCTGATAGTGGTAAAAAAGATAAGATTTTGGGCAGTGATAAATGTACAGACATATTTCTGAGCAAAAGGTTTGGCTATATCCACTAGCTCTGAGATTCAGTGTGCTGACCTCAATGCTTTCACATTCTAACCACTCTCATAGATGGAACTTGTATTTTTTAATCTCATGTTGACAGATATTCACTGCAAGAGGAGGTGTCTGTATAGATACAAAGAGAAGGAACAACTACAATGTAAATAGACTAAGTAGAAACATCAGTTCCTAGCCCCTCAGTTGAAAAGGCCATCGCTCTGAAATTTGGATGTGTCAGACGGCATTGCGATAGACTAGCAAAGAGATTCGATCACAGCACTGACCATGTCCAGTGTGGAAATGTAGCCACACACTTACTAAAAAGCTCTGTATCCAAATTAATCTGACTTGTGTCATTTTCTTCAAAGGACTGCAAAACTGTGCCTGCCCACTCTAAATGGAACCTTTAGGCTTCAGTAAAGGTATACATCTGTTGGTAGGGTAGACTGGTAGAGTCTGTACATAGGTAGGAATCTCCATGTGGATTCCCTCACACATGGGAAAAACAGTGTGTGATTCTCATACTTTTCTGATTTTCATTTGAAATATTATAGGTGCAAAAAAAAAAAAAATTGAGACTAGTAGTAACAACCTTTCATAGGAGCTATCAAGATGTTCCCTTTTAGACAGTTCTTATAGTATAGCAAAACTAAAAAAAACCTGTTATTGTCTTATGTTGCATAATATAAAATAATGGTTTGTATTTAATGAAAATGTTGCTGTAATTTTTCANATGTCATTTTCACTATTTAAAGAACTGCATTCATCACCTAAAAAATTACCAGGATATGGTGTGACAGCAGTCGCACACTGTACAGGCTAAACTCTGACTTTCTACATTCTAGACAGAAGCAACCTAATACTTTTCAATGTGTACTACCCCATTAGCTAAATTTTGTGCTAATGATTGTAAAACATAAAAATTATGTAGGAAACATGGATAGCATGGCAGACTAACCGGAAAGGCAGGGCAAAAAATTATATTTGCCCACTATACCGTGATNTATTTGGTTACCATGGTAAATGAATAAAAGTTATTTTTCCTGGCCGTCCTCTGTTGCAACATTTTAAAACAATGATGTAAGTGATGTAAAATCTGGTACATCTGTTGGGCTACAATATATTTGCCTATTTGCAAATATATATATATATAAAAAAAAGTTATATTAACAATACAAAGCTGATATATATATATAAAAAAAAGTTATATTAACAATACAAAGCTGCTTCATTCCCTGAATACCTGTATTTTCGTATTCAACAAGGAGACTGAAAGGGACAAGATGTCTTTCCACTAGTACCTAAAACCCAATAGTCTTTACTAGAAATAAGGACCTGGCGCCTTGATTGATGATGAAGGAGCAAGCAGAGTGGTGAATCTGGAAGAGAATGAGTGCTAGGAACTTCTCACAACAGTTTCTACCAAAGCTCCTAGCAGCATGATGCCGACGATCACTCCTAGTTTNAGTGGCAGGTTTTGGATACGGAGCGCTTCACCAAAGCCAGCTCTGAAGAGATGAGAAAGCCAGAAGATCGCAGCCATCGCATGTGCACCAGTGAGATCCCTCGATGGATCTCACTGGTATATGGCTAGCACCACACCACTCACAATACCACCAACCCACCCCATGTGTTCAGAAAACGTGACAAACATTTGGTTGTTTTCATTGTTTTGTTTGTTTTTTTAAAAGTGCAATGCTAAATACTTCACATACAGTCCGAACCTTTATAGAACAGATAAAAAAGATANTTTTCCTGATGTTATAAAAAGTCTTTTCTGCAGTATTATGAAATACACCCCATTTCTCCCCTTTGACGTCAGAGGAAGGCCCGGCTATTCCTTCTGTGGTCAACTGTCCACCGAGTCCACTACAAGATCCCGTGCTGCCAAAGAGGCCTGCAATGCATTACATTGCTCTGACAGCACAGGGCTCATCCTGCGGAATTGTTAGAGGGAAAAAAAAAAAGGTACAGGCTGCGTACAAACATAGCAAGGAGTGATTTAAGATTTAAGAGAAGTAGGATGGTGTGCGTGTTTTTCCTCAATGTTTTTCAAACTGTCAGTTATCTACTGGTGTGGGATTTGGAACAAGTTGGCTCACTATAACTTGTACTACATAGTCCTTGGGGATCTTCAGTTCTTCCAGTCTCATTTTGTCTGTCAGCGGCCTGCCAGAAAAGAACCAGCGCTGGCTGGCTGGCTCAACTCCTTCTGCATTGTGCAGGCGGCGTTTCATATGATATACAGTGTCTGTGCTGCGGACCAAGAGCCTAAGGTCCTTGCCTGTGGAAAGGCGGAGCCGTAGCTGGCATTCATGGCCAGAATTTGGAGGGGGCTCAGGGATGTCCAAAGTTTCTGTGTCACTCTTCTCCTCAATCATATTAACGGGACGGGCAAGGCAGTAGACAGGTAGCTGATAGCGGTTTCCCAGTTCGTCGTAGCACTCAGTAAGGGCACCTGGAAAAGAATGGATAATTAAATGCTTTGTGGAAAGAGTTCCTTTAAATNAAAGATAATGCTACTTAGTATTTAACTATTTATTTTCTAACACTTGAGAAAAAGTGTGATAAATAACTCTTGGGATTTTAGTTCTCAGGAAGCAACCTTTCTTTGCGTGCCAATGGTCAAAATGATTAGTTCATTAATNAACAGAAAATGTGGAATACTTGGAGTACTTGTTAAGTCAATATGTCATATTTATAGCATAGCAGTAAAAATTACCTATAATCAACTTAATAGTAGAGTTGCCAACTTATGGTTTCTCCCTTTAAGGGAGATAGCACCATTGGGGTAAAGGGTGCAAATTTATGCAAATCCTGCCCAAAGCCCCGTCGTTTGAACAATATCTTTATTTTACTATGAATGGGCATGGCTTAATTTAACCAAACCCGCCCATTCTTTGTACCGATTATTAATTTACATTAATAACTGCCTCAGCCATGGTCCCAGGAGATTTGCTGACATTCCCGGGACACAGATACCGAACGTTGTAAGTCACCCCGAGATTCAAGGACCCTNCTTAATAGTCATTAAATGATCCTCAGTGTTGTACCTCTATTTTNTAAATGAACTTTAAACATTTAGTTTGAATAACTCACAACAATAATTCTATCCCATATGACATTAAGATCATATTATCATTTTGTATATGCACAAGCAGAACTTGGAAATGGGTAGAATACTTATATATATACATTATTTAAAATAAACTCCCATGGAAAGTGTGAAATAAACAGCATAAAANTCAGAAATGAATACATATAAAGTCAGAGCATTACAGGTTTTCTTTATGAGTGCCTGTACTGCTGACAGCGACATTTTGGCCAGCAGATGGAGCACATGAGCCAGCAAATCTTTTTAGAGGGACCCAATTCTTCAATATTGAGTACTTAAATTCATTACAAGATTTACCCCACAAAATGTGTGGGTAAAGGAGTAACAAAAAAAAGAAAAAACAAAACAAAACCCAAAACATTAAAATAATGGAAAAGGAAATCCAAGGGCAGGACTGGCAACGTGCCTCTCCAGGTGTTAAGAAAAACTAGCATTCCAAGCATGCTTTGGTTTGACTATACCTGGAGAGCCAAACGTTGGGCGCCAATGTTTGTAGTATGATCATGTGAACTGTGAAAGCCATAAAGTGAATGGAATGTATTTGGAGATTTAAAGGTGTTGAAACAGATGCAATCTTTGGACTGGATCCAGACTTGCGCACTATTGAGCGTATGAGTGTAAAGTTATGAGTGGACAAATCCATGTTGAATTGCAGGGGATGATTTATACCCCCTTCAGGCTGCATACTCTGCAAAACCCCGGGGATTGCAGGGATATATAGCCCAATTCTAATACTGTAACACTGGTCAGTATCTGTGTCCAAAAAGCAAAAATATAGCATTCTCCCTGCATGCAAACACTAACATTCATTTTACCTTTGACCCCAGCATAAAAACATTTAGACATCCCTGTAATCACATATGTTCGTTATAGATTTGCTATTATTGTGCACATCCAGTGCATGTCCTGTAACTNTCACTGTACATAAAAAGTAATTAAGCTTAATGATTTGGGTAATTAGACATAATGATTCTGATCACTTCTTTTATCTGAAAGGGAGTACACCCAAGATAATACAACAAACACTCACAACTAGTGACTTATCTAGGTTACATTCTTGCATGAGTCAGTTATTTAAAGGGGTAGTAGCATTATATTGCAATACAGAAATAGAGAAGTATCTCCCAAACCCCTCTCCTCAAGTACTTTACCCAACAGCAAGTAGGATCAGTTATTGGACTACGTGGTATACTTATTAAACTAAAAAGGTTATGACACATGAAAACAGGTTTTTATTATGGTTCAGTATCTAAGCAGAAGCAACTAACAGAGTATTAAACAATAACACAAGATAAAACCATCAATTTCTTTATACAGTATGTCCAACTGACAAAGGAAACTATTATAGTTTGTTTTTTCTGCNGACTTCCCTATTCACAGAAATAGAACTGAACAGGCGGCCAGGACTGCAGTTACTATTGATGCAACAATGTTGTATAAAGTTAACCCTTAATGTAAAANAGTTATTAATATGCAACAACTTTTTTTTAATAACATTTTCAATCAGCTCTCTGCGTGATGGTGCATTCTCCAACATACTCACTGATTGTGTTACTGGCCTTTAATATATACTATGCAGAACACAAAATGATTGATAATCATTGTAAAGTCACAGCCTCTGCCGGCTTCTTATGTATTTAAATAGAAATGTTCATCTTTGCGTTTGCAAAATTTATAAACCAAATTAAATGCCTTTGAAAGCATTAACATCAATGTTAGAGCAAAGTAGTAATATTCAGCTGCTATTCTGGCATAAAAAATATATTTTAATATATTTATTTGTAACAATTTATGCAAAGATATTAATAAAATTGTCGGATATATTTTTGTTTTTAAACAAAGATGGTCATGACCTGCATCTAGTACTCACTTTTTGAGAGGGTATAAGAGCTTAATGAAAGCGCAGACTCCTTACAGTGCTAATTTCAATTAGAAAAACGTCCCTTCTTTTCATTTAAAGTACTTGCTTTACTANTTTACATTTTTATTAAATGTATTCGCTTAATATACCATTTATATTATAATAGTTACTGATGATTAAATTATTAGTCTATCTCTATGTAGCCGATTCAATTCTGTCTCGGGGCACACAATACTTTAAAGTAGTCAAAAACTGTTAAAATGTCCACTAGGGCTACCGTAAGTTTTACACACTTGGAAGTAANCGTAACGGAAAGAATCTACACAATTGCAACAAAAAGAAATAATGGGGGTGTGTGTATAACNAATCGTGAAAATTTTTCTGAATATAGAAACAAAACTGCATCTATAGGGCCGGATCCTAGATTACAAGAAAGTTGCAATAGAAGATAGATCGAGAGAATACCATTAGCTCCTTCATTACTTCCCTATAAAAATTTCCAGCTTACACAATCCATGGGCAATTCCCCATTGCACATCCATAGTTCTATTTCATAGTTCTATTAATACTACACACAAGTCATTTGTGTAGCACAAACGTGGCACACACTAAGGGGCTGATCCAGAGTGGCACTTTTTTCTTTTTTTAGGTGCAAGTGTAAAGCTGAGAAAAACATACTGCATAACTTTATGTTTAATTTGTAATATAGAGTTGAGCTATGAAACATCATCTTTCAACTCAAATTCTGTTTTCACAGTTGATACTGGTCTCCCCTGCAGTTCAGTGTTTGGGAATAAGGGCAAAACCAAACCCCGGCTCAGCCTTTAAGCCAACACTGGTCATGGTAATCATATATAGACAGCTGGGATTCAACTAAATGCAACCAGGATCAATACAACATATATTACTTCTATTAGTAGCTGCATTATGTAAGGAAACATGCTCAGACTTAAGATAATCAGTACACATGTAGAAACTAATTTCACCTCTGCCAAGTAGTGGTTAATGGACATCTAATAAANAGAGCAATAAGAGAACAGAAATATCCCAGTAAAGAACAGATGGTCTTTCATGTGTCCTTCTGACTAANAGTAGGGATAAGCTTTATTGTCCGAAGATTCCACAAACTGTGGGATACTTGCAGAATACGCAAATCCTGTCTTCTTTCTACAGATCTAACCGGTGTGAAAGCTCCTAGCACAAAATCTGATTTAATGTCAATAGTGGTTTTCCCCATAACATTTCCAGAAAGGCAATTAAATAGGATTTATCTGATCACCATCACCAGTGAAGAATAATCCGTTACTCTATTCTATGTAAGATATGCCTACCAGATGTCCAAAAATATGGTGTTTTTCTCCGTATCCTCTCTGTGTCCCAGTTGACACTCCCCATGGAGGACTACTGAGGGGATGGGGGGGTGTATTGGGGTACTTCAGATTGTCTGACACGTCATGTAAGATNTTTGTCAGCGCTGCTTGTAAAACTACACTTCGATTCAGCCAACAGGGAGCCCTTACTTAACAACAGTCTCTAAGTTATCATACTCCCACACTCTCTAATTCTTACCCTACTCATGTTTAGCTACAATTATGAAANGGTTAGCTGCTGTCTCCTACAGTGCCTGACTCACACTAAGGAGTTTAACGTTACTAAATTATTTTCGCATATTGTGGTCAGCATTTTAAGAGTCTTCAAACTTCCCTGAAGTCATCGTACTCAAATCTCCACAGTCCACAATCACAATTATCTCTAACACCACATTTACGTTATGTAAAGTCCATAATGCCTTCCAATTCTGTGGATCAGAGGAATACACAGCTTTTGTGACCGTCTGTCAGAGAGAATAAAGATAGTCTGCATAGTGACTGGTAACAGCAATTGGCAGTGCATTAGAAACCGTGTGGTATACATTTCTAATACACAAGGGGATTAAGTGATCTAATGCATACAAGACACCCAGGAAACCCGGGTCACCAGTGTGCAGTGTGAACGGGCAGCCGGTCTGTGCAGCAGCAGATTGGCGGGGTTAGAAAACACTGGTGATCTGCGGCTATGTAATGTGAAAGTGGTATAAGTCATGAGTGCCTAAAGATCTGAATCAGGCCCAATGTGTCTAACCCTGCCCTATGTATAGGTCATAAATTTAAATGTAGTTTCAATTGCAGTTCAAGTGGATGTTTGCCATCTCTTTTCTCATTGAAATTGCCATAGTATGGAAGTGCACAGCAATTGTTCTTCTCTCCATTGGTTGGATGGTGTGATTTATTCGAATCACGGCCAAAGCCCTGCCTCCTGAACTGAAGCAAAGAATACATTTAATATGGCTGGGCGAAGCAGCNAAACTCTCTGGTGAGGAGACTGTAAATCCTCGGCTTGTGAACATGAACTTCCTGCACCTGGAAATGACGACATAACATTCTCTTTCTGCCATTTTGGTAGAATATATGGAACATGTGATACATTACCAGGGTAATTATTTGAATTATAGAAAGGTGATATAAAAAAAAAAGAAGGGAAATGTCATTAGTTTCGGTTATAGAACTGAAGAAAAAGTAAATGAAACCTGTTGAGCTCCATATATAATATTTGTGCACTAATAGTCTNTGCCCTAGTTGCACTTCTAAGGGACTTTCACATCTGGCATGGGGCTTTGGATGCAGGGAATGGCTGTGCGTGCACTGCCAGTAATGGTTGCATTAAGTCCTCAAGTGTTTTCCCTTTAAGCATGAAACTGTATTAAGGCCAAGTGCAGAAGGAAACCAGTACAGCACAGCAGTCCCTAGACAGTAATACTTAGCATATTGACTTGAAACCATCCAACGGGTAGCGATTTGTTTTGTGACTTATGTTATAGGGTAATAGATTTTTGCATTTGTTCCCAGCTATTGTATATTGCAAAATGATGATGATTATTATTATTAATAAGGCTCATTTATTATGCACTACAAAGTGTCTGCAGAAAATGATGGATGCAGCACATCATATGGATAATTATTACACATTACACATTTCTTCTGCTCTATATGAGCCAAACAATGTCCTACACTTTGGAAAGTGTTAATGCATGTGTAATTAAAAGNAATATCTATTATTCTCCATGTTAGAATGGAAGTAAAGCAGGCCAAGTTTTTTTTTGAGTTATAAATAAATAAAGACTGGCAGCCCTTCCAGATAAAAGGAAAGCTTACTGGCAAATAACTAACAAAT
>JABWIB010005600.1:18993-35223 GCA_016617825.1 Platyplectrum ornatum
CTTATAGTGTGTGGCCAGCATATGAGTACGCTCGGTTGCTTTGAAGCGGTGCCGCTCTGGCCCCTGGGGTCCAAAACATCAAGAGACAGACATGTCAGGGGACCCTTGGCTATCCGGCCATGGAGCCGCACGGTGATATGACATCGGGAACCGGAGCCGGTCCAAAGTCGCCCCCCTCCCGCCATCTGGGAGCCATAAAGACATACCTCCAAACTGTCCCGCTTTTAGCGGGACAGTCCCGCTTTTGGGGGACTGTCCCGCTGTCCCTCCCGCCTCCCTGTTTGTCCGGCTGAGGGGACAAACTTTCTTTTTCTATTTAAATTAATTAATCCGACCGCGGTCGCGGCCGTAAAAGGGGCGGGGCNAGGGCGGACCGGGGGCGGGGCTAGGGNGGACCAGGGCGTGGTTTGGGCTGACCGGGGGCGGAGTCGTACGGGTTCCGGGGGCGGCGCTTATGTGTCCCGACCTCGGACCTGTCAAAGTTGGGAGGTATGATAAAGATGAGGCAGTACCAATGAAACTGAGAGCTTGAATTTGATTGGTTGCTATGGGCAACATCCCCACTTTTCAATCTCCCAAAGAGTCGGCGACCCTAACTATAATGACAAAGAAACTATTAAAAAGTTTAAACAGGAACTCAATCAAATAGTTTACTTAAGCAAGAAAAACACTGTCTGGGAAGGCAGTGCAACAGACGACAGACAACAGTCTAATCAGGTTCTACAAAGCACTGAATAGAAACTGTGTCATTCAACATCAGCCTAATCCCAAATAGACAATGATTATATAATGTATTATATTACACGCAAGAAAGACATCGTTATGTGGACCTGCTGGTATTTATATTGTATTTTGTTATGGTATATGTAATAATACTAATGTGCTGCTGATACTGCATTATGTCAAACACAGCAATAATTAGAATTATCAGCATCAGCTCCTAAAATATTACTTTTCTCCTGCATTGTGCTATACTATGTAGTGCATACACACTATTAAAGCAAATAATCAGAATACTCATCTGTGACCTCCACTTGAAAATGAAACTCATAGTTGTAATATAAATACAGGTACTTATATTGCCCATAGCCTGATATAAATATGTAAGACATTATAAAAGGCTGAAGCATTAAAAGCTTTTCTAATGACAATGGCGATTGAAAGGTTTTTGTTATCTAACAATACACATAGGATAATGGCAGGNAATCGCATAGGCAGAAGATTCTGTCATTTTACAGTACTATTTTCCAAGCAATCATGAATTATGAAGCAGAGAGCCACCATTTTTTGTGATAAACAAAATAACATTGTCTGATGCCACTGAAGAACATAGATGCTGGGACTGCATCATAGCCTAATGAACTGTAGTGTACAGTGGGTTGTACTGCAGTAGCATATACCATATTTTTTTGGGGGGGGGCAGGACTTGATGTCAAGCCCCGCTCATTCTTTGTAATGGTTCAAATCTCACTGCCAATTATAGAAAAGGTATGATTTTATACTGGGAAAATTGCCTGAAAATCAGGCGTCTCTCAGAAATTCTGTAACCCTGTTCTACACATGTGCAAAGAGGCTTTCACTATGCTTCCACCTTAAAAACAAAGGGATGCGAAGTTCAGTTCCTTAATGTTGAATGAGATATATCAGAATATAGTAAAAAAAATTAAAATTGTATAAAATTATATATAAAATATAAAATTGATAACAATTTCATGATGTCTTAAGCTGGGCTTTCACTAGAAGATATCGTTCTAGTGGATATTATTGGTTCCAATAAACAGGGCAATTGAAAGTGAAAAGGGCAAGTGAAAATCTCCCGATCTTTGTCACCATTCACAAGAACAATATTGTTAAAGTGGTGCCCCCAAAAACAACAAAGCAAAAAAAAAATTCATACTTACCTCTCTGCAGCCATGGATCCCCTGCTCCCCCCCCGGCACTTTCTCTGCTTCCTCTCTTCATGTTTGCAGGCTCCCCATTCAGCTGAAGAACTTCCTCTCCAGCCAGAAGGTGTTTTATCGCCATTTTTTATCAGTGACTGGCAAAACTAGNAGATTTTTAGCCCAAATGCAATTGGATTTGGGCAACAGTCGTGGGGGATGGTCTAAGTCTTCTCTCTACACATATCGTTTCTGCAGTGACATAGTTGACACNCACAAACTGATGATCAGGGCTGTCTCCCTGCTGTATTTAATTAAAAGAAACTGTTTTATCATCATATATTAGCAAAACAAGTCATATCAAAATTGCACAATAACTTTCCATGAGGCTCCTTGTATTTCCTATAGTAGGTTTAACAGAATATATGACATGTCAAAATGAAAGAATTTGTTATCCTGCAGTCGCATGTATAAGACATTGCACTCATCTGAAGGGAAGTATAAAGCCCCAATGCATTCTGTATGTATTGATTCACTATGCCTGGCTGCCCCTCATCTTTCCATATCAGTCATCTACAATATCTGTGACAGCAGCACACAGCATAACACAGAGAGTGAAAGGGAAATGTGGCCCATACTGTTACATTACCAATGACAGCTAGAGCTTCTTATTGCACTGAAAACCAAGGNAGTGCAAAGAAGACAGCTGTATTACTGTATTTATTATCATCTTTATTGAATAAAATAAAATGTAAGGTACAGAAAGGAAGACGGGAAAAGAAAAAGACAAGGGGGCTTGCATTACACAGCAGCAAAGCCAAAAACCCTACATAACACCAAAACATGATCAAGGAGAAATAGCTGCAGCAGTAGCATACAATGAAATATTTTGCTTAACAGATAACGTCGTGAAGCACCTCAAGGGAGGATTGCTGTGTGGTGACAATACATTAGATGTGCCTCACAACGTTTTTTGCGAGGGGGGGGGGCGTAAACTGGATAAATAAGTCCTACCCAAATTCTGCCCAAGGCCTGTCCCTTTTGGACTGGCAATCAGGGCAAAATTTTACATTTAATGGAAAGGAAAAGTGGCAGGCAGACAGGATAGTGGGATAGTCAACAAAATGAGGGTCTGTTCTTCTGAAGCAGGGATAGTTGGGAGGTATGGATGTGTCTATTGACCAAAATATTGCCTCAGATTCTGGGTTGAGTTGTTTCCATTCCTCCTTTATAACATAGTCTGGCATTTAAATATCAGTGTAATATCAGTGACCCTGATACTGTAACTATGGACCAGATCTAGACTTNNGNGTGTAAAATTACAAGTGGGAAAAACCATTTTGGATTTTAGTAATATTTGAGGGTAGCCGTACCACATATTTTTCCTTTATTTTAAATGGCAATACCAGTCAGAGGATCAGATTGCAAACTGGCAAAATACTGACACTACTTACATTTAATTCAAAAGCTGATACATTTCATCTTCATTTACCATTCAAAACCCAAGGCTATATGACACATACATTCTTTTAGCAGACAAAGACAAAACATTATTAAATAGGATTTGGTATGTGGTATCATTCAGAATGCTTACTGAGCAAAAGTAATGATTACAAAAGTGACATACACACACACACATATATATATATATATATATATATATATATATATACAACAGAAAAATATAAAAGAAATATCAACGTGATAACAAGCAGACAGAACTGCAGAATTGTAAATGACCTGATTCCTATTTTAAAATGGTTTATTCACTGATAAAATGCTTCTACTAGTATGCATAGTCATTGATAAACAATAATATGAATGAGGTTTTTAATACTGGAAAATTAAGTATACCGCTATTATGCAGACATTTTATCAATGAANAAATTCTACACTTAGCAGAAAGCGCAGAGGCTGCAAGTATAGAATCACTTACGGCTCCGACAGATCAAGTCCAAAGTCTGTTATAGAACGCAGAAGTTAAAGTTGGCATCATTGTCTGAACATATACAGGTGAAATGATTTAGTTATTTATTATTTATGTTTACCATAAAAAATATATGTTGAACTTAAAACAGACCAAGGCCTATATGTGAGACTGCAGGGAGATTGGAAAGTGGGGAAGTTGCCCATAGCAACCAATTAGATTCAAGCTCAAGCTGCATCCCCACTTTTCAATCTCCCTGCAATTTCCTCTGCATAAATACATGTGTTTTAGTATACTAATCAGTATATAATAATATTATCCTTTATTACATTTCAATGTTTTATGCAAATAAAAAAATGTTAGTCTTGTAACTTTGTGCACATTATAAAACTTGAATGTATGATATAATTTGCTGTCAATGCACAACAGCAGAAACAAATAGGCAGAGTAATTTGACTGTAGGTTATTGTGCCCTTTGAAAAGAGATAGGAGGAAACAGACACACTGTTAAGTTGAACTTGACAGATAGTAGTTTCCTCACTTTCCACCCACACAGAATTCTTAGGTGGTTTCAACACCATTTACCTAGTAGCAGTTATTCAGATTTATTGGAATGAGAAGCCAGCCCCCCACCTCTGTTTGTTTCAATAGATAGATTTCATTCTCTACAGTGAAGCACAGTTGGCAGATTATTAGCTTTTTGCTGACCTGCATAGATTGAGTTATTGGCCCTTTCTGAATGAGGCAAAAAGGGAGGTGGAACAAAAGGTTAAAGCTGTACAATATGTATGAACAGAGTATAGAGATGAAAGTATTCGTCTTTTTATAAATGCTTACAGGGTGTGCTGGTTAGGCAGTAGGAATAGGAAACATGATACGATCAGGCAAACAATACAAAGATATAGGAAATAAACCATAGACTTTTAGTGCATTCTTTATATGTTCTCAGACATGGTCTTCAGGTACCACTTTTCAGGCCATGTTTTTCAGGTCTCCCCTGGCTGACGCTGCCTCCATTTACATGCCTATTTATATACAAAAAAATGCACAGCTCGATTTTATTAAAACAGAAAAATCATTAAAACTATTCAATAAGTCTTATACTTTGACCAAGAGTTAGACCTTGATTAATAAGTCTTTTACAAAGGAGTTACTTGCAATTTTTGAACTAGGGGTTGCTTCTAAGTTCTGAGATAAGATTGAATGAGAGCCCCATAAATCACCTATATTCATGGTACCCTGGTTTGCATGAGCTCAGTTCTGAGAAGCTGTTGCATGACTGTAAAGGCAATGTCATAAACGTTGCAAATGGCAACAACCGTTTCCTTGTTCTTTGGCGCCCTAAGGCCATACAAATGACTCACTCTGCCCGATTTTATGAGACATGCTGTAAGAACAAGCGATGAGGTTTTTACTGTACAGAACACAATAAAACATGAAATTATACTCTATGTATGATGTGTTTCAGGGCGATGTTGTGGTTTAAAATAAAAGTTAAAAAAAATAAAAAAAAATTTAATTATTTTACTTTAGGAATTAATGGCAGGTTTAGGTTGTCTTTTTTTTTTTTTTATAGATTACGCTACTGGCATAAACATAAAACAATCCATTGCATTGTTTTTAAAATCATAATATAAATTTTCTAGTCACAAATTTTGTTATCATATTAGTTAGAAGACAAAAGACCTAAAATTTGATCAGGTGCTTCAATTTATTCTATGTGCATATATTTAATTTAATAGTTTACTAAAACGGGTCAAATATATATATATATTACTATCTGTGCGAGAGGTGTAGCGACATGAGTGACAGGGGAGTACATGGNGAAGAAGTTGCAGGGCACAGCAAGCCCTCAGCCCAACCCAAAACTCAATTNAATTAAATTAACGTACCTCAACCAGCAAGGCTTACTTTGCATGCACGCAGCTGACACATGCCCTACGGAGAATAAACTAATTGTACGGTAACCAAATCTGTTTGACAAGCATTTCAATACATTAATTCCTGTCCTGCGTATGCATAGTGTGTAAAGCAGTTGTTGCTAAGTANGTTGCATCCATTCCTGTCTCCTTTCCTGTGTTCCAATCGAACCTGGATTTCNCATGACAACATTATGGATCTTTTACCAATCACAATATTTCGTATGTATGCTAATGGATAACTGTATACAAAGATACCAATAATGAAATAAAGAATTTGTGTTAAATTACAATGACAATTCTTTGCCCATCTAAATGATAAACTTCCCATGTTTGATATGCTTCAGTGTCCACAACTACCTTAACCTTACCAGTATTAGGGAACCTCCTAATCCTAATTTGAGAATTCATTGCATTGAGAATACATTTTGGAAACAATACAAATAAAGACAAAAAAAAAATCCAACAAATTAATTTTACTTTACCAACTGAACTCATATATAAACGTGTCCTAGTCCATGTTCATCTATTGTACTTTATCCATTCATTGAACTTTATTCATTAAATATCTTTATTTTCCTCTGGCCTGAACATTAAAAAATATATATATCACGTTTAGTTGTGTATTATTTCTATGTGTGTTTTCAGACTACATTAAAAAGCCTTGTGGTTTCGGATTTTGTGTTTTACCTCCAGTGTATTTTAATTGAATTAGCCATTGGTTTCTATTTAATTGAGCTTTTCAGAAAACTAACCATGTACATGTTGTTATTGACAACATTATGTCAGTGTCTATGGCAGGGATAGATTACAACAAATTTTATAGTTAATTGTATATAGCCTACCTATATTTCTTCAGAAGACATCTTTGTGTCCCCAAATGACAATATGATATATAAGAACTACAGATAATATTAAACTTTGCTAGGGATTAAATTAAAATCTAAAAGTACTATGACCTAAAGTACTATCACAATGTGATGTCTCTTAGGGATGACATTACTGCATCTGTTAATCTGACAAGAATAGAGAGAAATTGTGAAAAGGGAATGAGAATGAAATACAACGTCATTCCAATCAGGCAGATCAAACAATAATGTAGATCTTATCTCTACGGGATGAACTTAACCTGGCAGAAGTCATAAAACAAATCACTTTAAACATGGGTTTACAGCTGGTTAGAATTATATTATCTGTACTTCTGGATTTTATCATATATTTATTATCCTGCTGCTGGGCTAGAACATATTCTAATACCTTATAGCTCTTCTAAGTATTTTGCTAGCACTAGGCTTATAATAATATAATCCATCAAATTAGGCTCCATTTAAAGTCTCGTATCGCCTATTGTCAGGCTATCAATGAATGATTATATGTATTAAACACAGTAGGAAGTGTAACATGTAAGCCTAGCGGGCACAAGATGAATACTTATGTTTATGTCAGTTCCTACACAAAAGGTATTATCACCATGGGAAATAGTCATGTTTCCAGATTTTGTATTCATTGTTATTTTTGCTATAATTTATATTGAATGGAAAAGCTTTTTTTTTTGTTTGCTGCAGTTTCTGTAATTTCATTCAAATGGTGTTTCACTTGTTTGAGTTCCAACTTAATGGATTAATTAATGGATACTTTTTTACTTTATTATAACTATTTATTTACTTTATTATATCTACTTACTTTCAATAATATATTTATGGAATAAATTTCATAAGTTAATCAGGGTTATAAAATAAACTTGGCTCAGATCCAACCTTGCATATTTTAAGCGATCTACGCAAGTTACTTGTGTAGAACACTTGAACTTTAACATTAGAGCATGCACTTGCCAGAAGTTACGCAAAAATGTTCAAACACACAGAACTGGGTTTCGTACAGATGCAGATGAGTGCAATGATTTTAAGGTAGGATTCTAGAGTTTACTCCCTTTTCCCAAGGCGGTCTGGTCCGGTGCATTATTTGTTAAGAAAAAACACATTNGAATTATTTAATTAAATACATAGATACAGGCAGCTGTACACTAAAACAAACTATCTACCTGGCCAGACAGGTTAAAGATCATATTCAAGCTGGCATGCATGGAAGGTCAGAGAAAGATTAGGACGTGAAAAGTCAATAACTTTTAAAGCTTTAAATTATTTAGTACACATGAGGCCTAATCCAAAATGAGTTATGCAATTTTTAGGTGGCTCTTCTCTTTGGTCCATTAATTATATGATGGATTATATTATGAAAAGTCATGAAAGCATAAGGCATAAAAAGGAAGGGTAGGAATGGTGGCGGACAGATGAGTGAGAACGAGAAAGGAGAAAGAAGTGTCATGTGGAAAGTTTCCCATGGTCAAGGGTGCCAGTGGAGGTCCACATGGTGTGTTCAAACAGTGAGCAGATATGTTTCTGAGTTTCAGGGGGAAATATAGGGGGAGCACTTAGCATGGAAGTGTAGCAAAACAGTTTCACATCAGGGAGNGTAGCTATACATTCAAAATACTAGATACAGGGCAGCCAACTACNTACCGAGGATACCTTTCGACTTCCAGGAGGTATGAGGGAGGCGGAGGGGAGGAAGAGGGGGTAGTCCCACAGGAGTCAATAGGGTCCGGGGTCAAAATCCTCCAGCACAGAAGGGAAGCAGAGGGAAACGGTCAACAGTCAGATACCACCGATAAATTTGTAAGCGTTTTCCTTAAATTATGTGGAGATGGAAGATTTAGGTACAGCTTCCCTGACCGTCTCCCACCTCTCTGCGTCGGGGGGAAGAACCATGTTCCCAACGTAGTTCATGCCTGTCCAGAGGGCCAAGAAGGCAAGGTAGGAGGGAATTACACAACATGGAGATCATGCCCTTCCGGAGGGGAGAGGACATATACCCGCTAAAGGAGTTAAAGTAGTTGNGCACACAGCAATTCCAGATAAAAGAGGAGAATCAGGTGGTAGGGAGGGGAGAGACAAGGGNCATGCACAGTGGAAGGGGTAGACCTCAAAGGGAGGAGGTGGAAGTAACCTTGAGGAAAGTCAAATCTGATATTCAATCCTCNTGCAATCTCCCTGCTTAGTGAATTTAGATCCTATAATTCAATTACGGATGTATCATAAAATCTTTGAAAGTAAAGAATTGAAACAAAACATTTGTTATCAAAACAAAAACAAAGAAAATAGGTTTTATGATTTTGTGTGAAAACGGCATGTGTCAGTGACTTTTTCATTGCAGCAATGTATATTGTGTATATCATGCATGACGTGATCGGTGTAGAAAAGCTTATTTCTCTTTCTCAGTATAAACAAAGATAACATTTTAGGCAATCTTCCAGCATCATATTGATCTGTATCAACCACTTGTCTTCCAAATGAGTGTCCTTCATGGGCGGCTCTATTAATGCAATGGCTACAGTCAAACACCACACTAAACACGGAGGTTTAAATTTAACATTGCATGAAGCCAAGGTTCTGCTGACAAGTAACATTTTGTATTACACACTGCTGAAGTCAACAGTCAGTGCACTCTGTTCTCATTATTCGCATGATTGGACACGGCAGCTGACTAAATCAGGTTGCTACTATTAGAAGCTCTCTTGATTAGGATATAGTAGGACCATTCTCCATTGTGGCACCAATAATTCATTTCTTCACCTCCATTATATCAGAGCTGACTGAATATATTAAAGAAACTGAGTGGCTCCTTCTAAACTTTTTTTTTCTAAGTCCTTCTCCACACTGGCATCATTTATCAGTATTAATTCCAACAGAGGTGTAATGTTTTCAAAACTTTCCTCCGAAATATTTACCATATTTCACATTTTCATCACATAACAGTATGAGGACATGGTTGACAATAAATTCTAATCACTGGAGATTAGTTGACACTAATTGTGTGTGATATTTAAGCACACTCTGAGGATAGTAGACTGGATTCAAATATCATATTTCAGAAAGGCCTTGTAATCTGATCAGGGATCACTACTGATCTACNCATGCGGATTAACACACAGCTTATTTAGATAAGCAATTTACAGACTCCTACAAACCCAAATAGATGGTGGATCTGAATCGTTTAGCAGTTTGTATCACGCCTATACAGTACAGTGTAAAAATGCCAGTCAACCTGTCAGGTGTCAGAAGTGTTATTTGTCGATTGCAAGGAAGCGTAAGCAAGTTCTGAACGCAAAAGCAGCTGCACATAAAACAAGGGAAAGGTGGAAGTCTGAATCTGGTACTGTGTCACCAATGGGCACCAATAAGTCGAGGAACCTCACTTTGTTGAGTCAGGGTCAATATTTTAGGGGCAGTTCCTGTGTTTCTGATGAGGGGGAACATGGAGTTCCTCAAGGGCCCACTAGAAGCCTTAATTCTTTCTTACCCTCTACCTTCACTTACACGTTTCACAATTAATAGTTTTTTAATACTTTTAAATATATATATCTAAATGCATAACACCAATAGTGAAATTAACAATTAATTAATAAAATATGTATATAACATACACAGAGTCACTGAAAACTTGCATTTTAGGAACAAAAAACATTGCTAGTCAGCCGGAAACCTTGAATTGGAAACTAAATTGACCTTATATATTAACTTAATTGCATCCCGTTCAACTGGATGGCCGTCGCTCTCCACGAACCTCTAATTACAGCCCTGACTTTTGGCTTTCCGGTGAGGAATGAATAATGCTTGCAGTCTGGAGGCAATGGATGCTGTTATTGCTGAGTAGCACTATATGCATCTCCTGCAGTGAATAAAGCAACAAACTGCAGTTTTGGGTTTGGTTTTGTTTGGGAAATCATGCAGCGTTGTTAAGAGATTGCTGTGTAAATAGCTTAGCTGACACAATTTGAAATTATAAAGACTCCATATAGACTCCACGAATTGGTGGATGTGAACAACAATATATTATATGGACTGTTAACTATTCACTGCCCAGATAAAACATCTATTATTTGAGAAATACATCCATTTATGTGTTTTGGCAGATAGAGCAATAGCTGTCCTGGAAACCTGACATAAACCATGCCTCTATTGTGATCCCACACATTCCAATAATGATTCACGTTAAATATCTAGGTTTAGCCTACCTGGATTTTAAAGCTAGAATATTGACTTGTAATATCAACATTATTGGACAATTTTGTTGNAATCTGCAAACCTATTTTTTATAATTTAAAACATGTTTTCAATGGTTTCCACCTGAGCTTAATACTTCAATGAACAATAATATCCCATCATGTCTTTATCCCAAATAACCACTATACTAAATATGACCAGATGCTGAACGTAATCTGCTGGCCACCTTTAGTTTTTTAGACAGATTTGTTCCACCTCAGCCATGAACTCTGAACACACTCTCACTAGCAGCTAAGCACATATGGTATTGTAAAAAATATACTTTATATCATATCCCACACAAACGGGGACCGTGTAAACTTTTCCTTCTCCAGACCTCCTAGATCATTAAGAGGAGGTCCTGCAACAGAATGGTGGCTTCTTAGTTCAAAGTCTTGTACAGTGATGTAATTCCCCTCATGTGACGCTTCCAGAACCTCAGTGTTGTGCATAGACTGCCACTGTCCCAATTGNGAACTATTCATGAATAAAAGGATCATTTAATGCATGATAGTGGCAATCATATATTAATGTATGTCACGGCATTTGGTATATAAAATGTGTAAATGTGTACAAACTTACTGTGACTTTATTTTCATTGTATATAATTTTTATAATACATTAGGGGTTTATAATTGACACTGTAAACCACTTTTGGTGAGAAAAGAAGAGTAAGCGTTTCTGGTATCTGTACAGTCACTATCATTCAAAATATATGACCTATATAACATCTTACTGTATAGTATTGTCAGAGTTATCCTGCTTACATTTGCTACTTGGTTTACAAGATATATAAATTTAGACATACTGTATAGATTTTGTGGTAACAGCTATTTGCTGCTTGTCTGTGGAAAGGTTAGTTAGGGGAATTTAAACAGGTACACTAACTCAAAAGTAAGCGTATCTAAATGAGACTTCAAAATAATGTTCTATGAAGACAATGGACTGGATACTGAGTGTGGAAGCCAACACATGGTTTGAATGTTATCGGGCGGAATTCAGGGCATATGGATCAATTTTCCATATTTTTTGTACCCTAGAAGCTCCGATCCTGGGTGCACTGGTTACTTAAAACAGGGGTATAGCAGCATAAGCACGGATATCCCCTACAATTTCCACGGACCTGCATAGGTCTCCAGTCCAATATTTATCCACATCTATCTATCCAGATATAATAAAACACTAAACCTCTGAGACACACACACACAAAGAAAGAAAGAAAGAAAGAAAGAAAGAAAGACATGTCTTCTCCATGTGACCTCTAAGCTAAATGTTGCAAAACAGAGTGAATCTGGATGTACCACAATTTATTTCTGTGACGCAGACGTGGGCTTCTGCTTGTGTATAAACATTAGCTTCCTATGTAAACATATCATTAGAAGATGCATAACAAAATAACAGTTTTTCTCTTGGTTTATTGATGTCTACAGTGTCTTTTTTATTATATGAAAAGCACATGATTACTTTAGTTATACATACAAAAAGAAATCGAAATTTGTAATAGTATTTTTGTGGTGAGTTAATTCTACATGTTTAAAAATAACAGTGACAGAGACTTTATGTACAATAGTANACAATTTTATGCCATTGCAGATAAATATAAAAAAATATGTATTATATGGAAAAATATTTGGATACCCAAAATCAAATGCCCATGTGTTTGCTGAACAACACATTTAAAACCATGAATGCTAACTTAGAGATCTAGTTTTCTCTCTTTGCTATTATATGCACCTCTAGTAAGTCTCTCCACTAGAATTTTTTACATGGGACCAGATCCAGCTCTCCATGCGAACAGAGCTGTGCGGCCAACTAGGAAGAGGGAATTAACTCCTGTCACTCCTGTTATTTTCAGAAAAGGCAGGGGTATATACATGCCTTAATCACTTGTGCTGATCAGTGGTCCATGTGACTATGCGCACAAGTATGTCCTAACCCAACCCCTATTCATTATTTTAAATCTTTTCCCCTGCCNACCTATCATATTTTAGTTGGGTGGGGGAGAAAAATTGTTTAGAGCGCTTGAAGTTCCATCTGGCAACACCAGGGCATAAATTTACTAAGTAGGGAAATTGCAGGGAGATTGAAAAGCGGGGATGTTGCCCATAGCAACCAATTAGATTCACGCTCTCAGTTTCATTTTAAATACTGCAGAATGTGAGCTTGAATCTGATTGGTTGCTATGGCAACATCCCCAATTTTCAATCTCCCTAATTTAGTAAACCCTGAAGTGTGCATATACACTGTCAGTATATTGACCCAATTTTTGGATCCGATGCATGATTACAGGGTAAAAGTATTTGCATTTATGTAGTAATAGTAATGTGGGGTAACTGAGTAGTTTGTGACTGGTATAAGTTCTAAGGACCAGAAGAGTTGCCTCAACTTTTAAAGGGTGTGAAGCCCACAGTATACAAATGCATAGAACATTATAACAGACCCAGGTCTAATAATTACATCCAGATCAGGCCAATTTTGCACCTTCTTTCAAATGGTTAGTAATATGCATTTGCATACCCCCCAACTGTCCCTCTTTCAGCAGGACAGTCCCACTTTGGTAAATAGCTTTACATGTATTAGATTGTGGGACTGTAAAAGTGGGAATCTGGTGGTTGCTATGGGCAACATTCTCACTTTTCCAATCTTGCAGTTTCGAAAATTTAGCCCCAGGTGTTATTTATTTTCCACCTGCAGTTACAGAAAATTATTTGTGTGCATCATATAGGTTATTGGTTATATTACGTCGCTGTTTTGCTGATCTTATACAGTGTGGCCAGTTTGTATGGCAGATCCCTCAAACTGCTTTACTCTACTGTAGACCAGAGCTGAAGTCATTACATGGTCAGAAAAAAAAGAGATCTCAGAAGTGTGGTTACACTGTAGTCCCACCACGGTCTAAGGTATTAGATAACTTCCCTAGGCAAGCATCAGACAGAATAGAAACTCATATGTCAAACTCCTGCCCTTGCTGACCAAATGCTATATACTGTATTCTGCAGAAACATAAGAGAAAAGACAAAAAAAATGTCCAATGTGGACACAGTCACCCAATATNTGGACTGTCCTACTGGAGGAATATTTATATATAATATCAATATATATGAATACCCATTTAAAGTCTGTAAATTAGAAGATATAAGTAATGTATACAAGAACTATAGCTAAACATTGCTTCTGTTAATGGCGCTAGTCTTGTTCAGTGATATTATTATTGATTTTATGTTGCACTGATGCTTGTTTTACTATAAAAAGCTGCCCATGCAGAGAATGACTTAAACAACAGCAGCTATTGCATAGAACACTGGATACCAATGGCTCCTGATATATGCAGGCTTTACAGCCTAGATTTACCAAGCCTGTAGCTGTCATTCACTTTGCAAACCACAATTTGTAGATGCTTCATCACATAAAACCAAAAAGGCAGCAAATCGTGGATAAGCACTTTCCCCTTGACAGCAGTTCACCACTCACTGACAAGAGACAGTCATGAATGCTCTTTGTAGAATTAAAAAAACATATGTGCTGGAGGGTCTGCCGAGGAAAATCACCCGTATTACTATAGATTTTATAAATAAATCATTAGTAATATTAGTGTTATTCTTTTCATTTTGGATAACTCATGGTAATGGTGATCTTTATCATCATTAGATGACTTTATGGTGACATTTGTTTATTATAAGTAATTCAGTTCACACACATCATGCTAATGATATAATACTTTTAAAACTAAACAATTAGTTAATTAGTTTCATTAAGCCTATTGCACTTGAAATTGAATTGCACCCAATGGCACACACNCTGGGAGGGGGCTGGGGACCTGATTCATAGTTTTTTGGTGGCCGCAGCTCGCTTAGCCCAAAGCGCATATGGAAATGGCGGAGGCGCAGGGCTGAATCAGCCCCTGGGTGTTTAGGGGAAGTAGTCTTGTTGCCCACTGGTCACCCCTCACAGAAAATGAGCTACTGAATAATCAGCTCCTCCCAAGGTTCTGGGGAAGACACACCAAATAAAGAGGCCAAAATATGCACACAATAATGCTATAATGTATGTGGGGCCTGGGAATGCTTTATATAGAGCTTTATACAGTGTTATATAGTGTATACCCCTTACGTATTATACACATATTTGAAACCCTCCCCCTCTTAATCAAAGAAAAGTATTAAGAGTAACAAATGCTTTCACAGCACTTTCAATTTTATCTTTTGTGAAATCTATAAAATAAACTTTACTTTGCATGAAAGACAGATGATGGCTGGTCCGTGATTACAGTTTTTTTTAACTCAGCGTTGTAGTCAGAGATGATAAAGAAAACCAATAACATCATACAGGGGTTCCGAATAAAAGTAAAGAAACAAAAGAAAAACATCATAAACAGAGTATAAAAAAAGAACAGTTATTTCCACAAAGCAGGAAGAGTCCTGATTCTTTTGCTTTGCATTATCACATAGGCATTAATGTAAAAAGATATTCAGTTCCATGAATCCATGCAAGGAAAAAAGAGACAATAGTGTTGTCCATATGTATCTGTTTTTGCTGTTACTCTGAAGCCTTTAATAACAGATGTCCCTCTGGCATGTGCAGATGACTTTAGAGGTGACGTTTGTATTAATATAACGCTTAATATAGTAATAAAGTAGCTTTATATTTCTCTTTAGCAAGGACTGAGTAAATAATTTGAGATCTATTAAACTGTAACAGGTTGTTGTGACTCAGACTGTTTGCTCAGGTCTAGCTTGTACAGTTGTACAGTACAATCCTNAAACAGAAAGCATTGTAACACCCACCTATTGCATTCTTTTTCTATGTTAAGACCTGTGTACAGCACCCAAAGTTCCTGTTTATGCCACTCTACAAGTCTGAAGTTGCTGCCTCATTCGCANAAATATTTAAATACAGCAAATACACCTGGTATGCAATATACATCATTCTAGTGGAAAAATAATGTTGAAAACATATGGGNTTAAATTTACTAAATTGTGGNATTGGAAAAGTGGGGATGTTGCCCATAGCAACCAATCAGATTCATTGAATCTGATCTGGTGTCTGTGCACCCATCATAAGCTGACACCAGGGGAAAGTAAATTTCTATAAGGAAATGACAATTTTTATGAGTTTAAGAAATATATGTTATTTACTTTACAAAATGAAATAATTAGGTCTATTGATATTGTATATTGTATATAGTAGTAGTGGTATATCACTACTATGCTCTGCACATGCGAATACATAATTTAAAAACTCAAAGACTAAAGAACTGTAGAGACTGCGGCTATAAAAGCAGCTTCTCCCCATGCTGGGTAAAAGTCTGCCCTTACAAAATCACGCAGCTCTGGATAGGTGTGCCCTGCTCCTGTATTGTACATATGCCTAAAACTCTGGATCAGCACCTATTAAACTCTCTT
>JABWIB010005601.1:15984-28447 GCA_016617825.1 Platyplectrum ornatum
CTGCTGCATCTGTACTTTATTTCCATTTATTTTTTTTAATTCATAAAAATGCTGGGGTAGTAGAGGCAATGCTACTACACACAGCCATTTATAATAATTAATAAATGCTTGATTTCACAATATTACAAAACCCATTTAAATTAAGTTTTTATCAATGTGTGTGTGTATTAGCAGTATGCCATTACTACACCAACATTTATTTCAATGAAAACTAATTTAGAATATTACATTGCAAAAAAAACACAACATTTTTTAAAAACAATTATCTTTATTATACATAAAATAAACATTTTATTTTACTTTAAACCAGCAATAACTGATAACCACACAGATTGCAGGGAGCTTGAAGAGTGGGGATGTTGCCCATAGCAACCAATCATATTCAAGCTCACATTCTCCAGTATGTAAAATGAAACTAAGAGCTTGAATCTGATTGGTTGCCATGGGCAACATCCCCACTCTTCAAGCTCCCTGCAATCTCCCTGCATAGTAAATATAGGCCATAGTCTTTATTGAATGAATTCCAAAATGAATAAAAAATGTGCTATGACCCTAACTTAACTAAAATATAGGGTTTAGANAAGTGGCTATAACAGGTGGGGATGTCAATGGCAGGAACTTAAAGCGACAATGATTGTGTCAAACAAGGCACCCCCCCCATCAAATATCAAACCTCATCAGTGGAGTAGGCACACCAAGCCTCCATCATGCACCAGGCAATCTGACTAGGACTAGAAGGGTGTGTTTCTGCTGTACAGATATTTCTCCCACATTTTTCTTGTGCCAAAAACTATATTGACACCCCCACTGCTACCGCCANAGCAAGGAACCCTCAAGTACCTCACCCCCACCAGCCCAATATTCATAAGAATGGCCCATGATCCAGGCCACCCTACCACCAGATGAAACACCTGAAAGAATAAGAAACCTAGCTACTAAACAAAACATGAACATACACCTGCAAAAGAAGATGTTAATTATCAAAGACAAGGGGGAACACATAAGGAAGGGAAGAAAGAGAACCATAGCCAGAGTGCATCTAACTGAGATGAACAACTGCTGAAAACCACCAAGATCCCCAAAGGCCAATNAGGAAATNTTACTAAAGGGGAAAAATAGGATAAAAGCNTCAGTGCAACCTGAAGGCAAGCAAACAAATCTAGATCGCTCCAACTAGAATCTCAATCTCTAAAGAACTCACCTAGAACTGGAACCCTGAAAGAAAACCGTGAATACAAACCCACAAATTCAAACCATACCCCCAACCATAGCCAGCTGAACATATTTCCTAAACGCATTGGACTTCCAGCAGCCTAAAGCCATAATGTCCTGGGATGAACGACCAGCAATGGCTGCAGAAATAACTGCACCAATACAAAAGGAATGAGTACCGTACAAAGCAGCATTCATGCCTATGCCCTTGACGCAGCGCTTAAATACTGACGCAAACTGAAATTTTGTCAAGGAGCACCATCCTGGTGTGTAAGCTGTGTAAAATGCCACCAGAATGTTGACCTTGAACATACGATAGGGCCAAGGCAACTGAGCACAATTCAGCATCCGTAAGACACTGAAACATGACCCACCCAAGTGATCTGTTTTTGAATTTAACACGAAATAACAGAATCTGACAAAACAACATTAGGCCGCAGGAGACCAGACGTATGCAAATTACTACACAATGCTATTAGCTCAGAAATTCAAAACGCCCCAAAGTAAGTCCACACGAATGCCACCCAAAAAAGACGTAGCACAAAAGGACTAAAAGCAACTGTTTAAACAAAACATAATAAANGATGCAACATAAATACATCAAAAGAACAATAGGAATCGGCAACTGACGGGTACGATTTCACCCAACCTCGCAAAATGCGCAAAATAATAAAAAAAAACCCTTAGTAGAATGAATATCCCCCAGCAATTTGGTGAAAAAAGAAACCCCTACCCGTGGCTCACTCTAATCGCGACAAAAAATTCTGCCCATTGGTATGACCCTACAGGCAAAATTCGACTATACTTTCTTTAAAATAGCCTGTCGACAACACCGAAGATCAAGTAACAAATCCTTAAATTTTTTTAATTGTATCAATTTCGATGCCCAAGTTTGATAAACAAGTGGTAGGCCCCTCTGTCTTATCCACTGTGACCGGACCACCAAAATGATAAAACAAAGCCTTTGCAGAAAATAGTACACATGAAGTGCATTCTGCCAGGCCCACGAAAAGAAATCTAAATAATGAGACAAGTGCTCATGGCACTGACCCGAATACACCAGTGCAACAATGTACTAAAGGTTTCAAATAATGCGCATTAAATAGAGGACCCCATGGTTAAGCACCTATCAACAAATACCCTGCGGGCAAATAAAAATACATATACAAAGGAATCAGGATATAAAGGGAGCAAACAAAAAGAAGATTCAATATGTAATTTAGTCATCAGAGTGCCAGGGCCCCAATCCTGCACCATGTCCAGTGTTGGGAAGTGCCTTGGGAAGGGGGTTTGGAAAGGGGTTTGGAATGCGGGCTGGGGCCGGGGAAGGAGGAGATGTTACAGGCATGCGCACCCAGCCACCAATGCAGATGCGCCAACTCCTGCTTCCCGGTAACGGAGAGGAGCAGCACAGTGACTCCTTTCCCCCAAAAACAAGCAGAGCCAACAACAGATACAATTAATAAACAATACCTAAAGCTGCCACCACCTGAACCACCACTACATGCACCAGAGCTAACACTACAGGCTAACAGCCAAGCAAAGTAAAAAATTACCAATGAAAAATACAAAGGATAATAACAAAGAAATTAATGAAGGAAAGAAGAAATAAAGAAGGGAGATATAAAAGATGAGGGGGGGGAGAGGGGTAAAAAAGGGAAGAGAAAAAGATGAAAGGAAAATCAAGAGACAGAGGAAAACCAATCAATGAAAACCAAAAGACCAAGAAAAAACACTCAACACTTCCTTTATAACATTTCCTTCTTCCTTTCGGCACTCTCTACAAATGCTTGCTTCTACATTACGTAGTAATAACTTTAACATAAAACCCAACAAAGTATTATCCCTGCATGTTAATCAGATTCTGAAATCCATAATGGTTTTTCACCTGTTTTTAGACCACATTTTAAATCTTTAAATCTGGTCCATTTAAACTAGTAAAGAATTGAACTTTGCAAATAAAACATGCTTATAGACAGCTATTGCAATTACTTAATACAACTGTATTGTACATCATTGGNACTATCAATGATCAGTACTTGATGATGCCCACTTCATAGTTAATATATGGGATTTTCTGACCATGGTGCATGCTTCAAATTACACCCTACATCCCACCCCCATATTGACNACTCTTGGTTTCTCCTGGGAGAATAATAGGAATTGCATTTCATTCTGCTTACAGTGTAAGGTTGAGGTTAGACAGGGAAAATTTGCAGAGTAAAGAAGTTTACAAAAAAAGCATCAATATAGTGTTAACACATCCAGTTTTGACTCCTGGTAAGTGAGAGAGCAGATATATACCTTCAATCTCCATCTCCAATGGGGCGGAGGATAATGCAGAAAAGGATNGAGGAATAAATATATAAATACAGGTATGTTAAATTAAGCCTTAAAACATCAAGTAATAATAAGTCATGTTAATGTGACCCTATTAGTTAATATTGATGATTAAATAATTAATTGGGAAGTCTTTTTTATTTTCTTATATTGTTAAATTGTCCT
The DNA here is from genome assembly GCA_016617825.1 of Platyplectrum ornatum. Classification (NCBI taxonomy): domain Eukaryota; kingdom Metazoa; phylum Chordata; class Amphibia; order Anura; family Limnodynastidae; genus Platyplectrum; species Platyplectrum ornatum. The sequence continues at coordinate 19,702 of JABWIB010005601.1, forward strand.
AGAATGCATGATACAGTTGGAGCAGTAGCCATTGATTCTGAGGGCAACCTTTCCTGTGCCACATCAACTGGAGGGATAACAAATAAAATGGTTGGGCGTGTCGGAGATAGTCCANTTATAGGTAAGATTTTTGTCAAACATAATTGAACAGCAAAACATGAGAAATATAGTGTTTACTAGATATTCTTAACTTGAAATTCAATAGTGCTGATGGCACTATGTTTGTTCATCTACCAGTGCTATTGAATGACTTCACAATTCTTTTCAAGGTCTATTTAACAGTGCACTTGCTAACTGATTTCTTTTTAAAGCATCTAACACTGTAAGGACACCCTGCTTTCTAAAAACCACCACTAATCATTAAAAATTATGGAGGGGGTTTCTATTTTGGAAATTATTTAAAAATATATATTCCCTAAAACCCCTTAAATACATTAAGGAGCTGTTTTAGAGGTTTTTTTTATAGAAGCACTTCACTTTTTGCACAGGGGCTGTGTTTTGTATCAAATACAAGTTTGAGTCTTTCGAATGACATTTTTTAAATTTACAGTCGTCTAAAAACTCCTTAGTCCGCTAGTTAGAATAATGCATAAGGCATACTTTTTAGAAATACAATGCCATTCAGTCAATGTAAAAGAAAATTAACTGTAGCATAATGTGTGACCTAAACATTTGGTAATNATTGAAAGGCTTAATAAATGTATGTTTCCNTGTTTATTACTAGTTATAATTAGTAATAATAATTATAAACTATTTATTAATAGAAAGTGAACTGTGACTTGTGTGTTGTCCTGCTTCAATTCCGCATGAAAATAGATGGATGCACAGCTATGACCAGCTCCAGACATTACTCATATCTTACCCACATCTCACATTATCATACCTCCTAATATTGTTGCCCAGCTCCATCCTGACTCCACCAAACCCTGCCCAGCTCCACCTAAAGCTCTGCCCCTTTTCTGGACCATTTTCAGACGAAATTTATCGGGATATCGGGATACTTAGCAGAAATGCATTGTTATTTACAATCTTTTATTGATTTTTAATCTGATTGATTCATTAAAAAAATCATGAAAAATGTCTGTATTTTATTAAGCTCCTATGATATAATTTTAAATCAATACATTCTCTTGAGATTCTACATGACAGTGACTATTACGGCTTTATTTATCTACATTTTTGAACTGCAAGCACTTTTATACAGATTTCTGGCATTTGGCAAGGATCACTACTAGCTTGTAAAGACTTCATTTAAATCTCAACATTAGAAAACTTAATTACTGCCAAAATGATTTGACCATCAATTAAATTCTGCCAAGCATAGAAAGGATCTGGAAATATATCAAAATAAAAATTCTGTCCAAAAGTAGTTTGTTTTCATTTTATTGCTTACTGCTACTTCAAAATATGTTCTGTCAACAGATGCCAATGTGTATCTGGAAGAGAACTGCTAGTAAATTGACAACTGCTTTGTATATTTTCTCTGTAATTACTTGGCATTGTTATATGACAATTTGGCAGGGGAAGACTTCTACTAACAAATTTTGTTAAAATATTTTTATGTTAATTTATATTGTGTCCACAGAAGAAGAAATAATAATAATAATAATAATAATAATATTATACTATACTATCTATTGTTGTTCTATTGTCCATTTTCAGAGAAATGGTTTTCAAATAAGGAATGCATACTTTATTTATTTATTTTTTAATGCTTGGTATATGGTATGGTATATGTTATTTATGTGGAAAAGTGACTTGGCTTTCTTTTGCAAGGCTCTGGGGCATACGCCGACAACTTTATTGGTGCTGTATCTACAACTGGGCATGGAGAATCCATTATGAAAGTTACACTTGCAAGACTTGTACTTTTATATATGCAGCAAGGTAAAGTTAATATGGCATTAATGTTTTACATATATTTACATATGCATAAACCTAAACATAAAAACATTTATAGGATTAATTCAGTGTTTTATAAATGGTTTTGAATTTAATTTTACAGTTGAATACCTGCCTTGATCAACCTGACCTTTTATGATATTCCATCTATTATCCACAATCATGGTTCCTTACTACAAACTTTCCTAAAAAACATTTGTTTATTTTTAATGCGGTGGCACAGTAACAACATTTTACACAAAAAAAATGAAAACCAGACTGTTTGTTAGCAAATAAGTGGTTTCAAAATTGAGTAAACTTTCCTTAAACTGTTTTAGGGCCAGATTCAGCTTTTCACTCTCATGACTAAAGCTGGGCATACACTATAAGATAAATTGTTCCAATCTAAAGATTTATTGAGAGTGGGCAAAACCATGTTGAATTGCAGGGGAAGTAAAATGAATGTCAGTGTTTGCATTCAGGGAGAATACTTTATTTTTGCATGTTGCACACAGATACTGACCAGCGTTACTGTTACACTGTTAATAGACTTGGGCTTGATACATCATCTCTCAACTCTAATACTGTTTGCAACTAATGACATCTACCGCAATTCAACATGGTTTTACCCACTCTTGAAAAATCTTTAGATTGGAACAATTTATCTTATAGTGTATGGCCAGCTTTATGCTGGCCCTTTATGCAAATATAGGGATCAATGAAATCTATTAGCTGAATAAAATGTCTACTTTTAGTAGTGAAAGTCCATTACTATGAATTTGTAGCTTACACTGCCTTAAATAATAACCTATAGTAGATCTAGGGGCTGATCCAGAGTTGCACATGCCTGTTTTTCTCCCTATTACAGGTGGGAGAGAAGAGTGAACATTTTGTTATACAATATTGCACTATATCAAAAGTGCTGCAGGCATGTACATTGTACTTGTTAGGGGATTTACGCAAATGGCTAATTTAAATCTCCTAACGTACTAAAATCCGGATTCAATTCAATATCTGGTGCAGTAATTGTAATGGACATTCATGAAATCTATTACCTACATCAGGATGGAAAAAGCGAGCTGATCCACCACTCACAGAATGCATTTCTTGGTCCAAAGCTAAATCATGATAGGATTGATAGGATAGGATTGGAGAACACACCACTGTGAGTGCAGACTGTAAAAGTTGACTTTAGACAATAGATATCAGTGGCCAGGTGGAGGAATAATCTATAACATATATGTAATAATGGAGAACTTTTTTATGAAACATTTAAACTACATGTACCATAACAAAATCTCCCCCATCCCCTAAACCTAACTTTAACCTTTTAACCTAACTTTAATCTTTTTTTCTTCTGTCCTCTCACTTCATGTTTCCAGCAGCTTGCTGTTGGCATCACATCAGCGGCACTCTGCTAGGAGCCTCTTTCCCAGCAGCTTACAGGCAGCCCGGGGTGGTAATATACCACTGATTATAGCAAAACATCTTACTGTGTGTGGAATATAAATGAAAAAATTCAGAAGCTTTTTTCAAAATTGCAAGCTAAACATGTTTAGTCGATATTACATTTCTTAACAAAATTCCAAAAGTATAGTTCACATTGTGGGGATTTAGACTTTTTTTTAAACATTTTACTTTTACTACACATTACACGTTAAACTAATATGTATATTTGTTTTATTAGGTGAATCACCACAGAATGCTGCAGACCACGCTCTAGACTATATGAAGACCAGAGTCCACGGCAGAGGTGGATTAATAGTTGTTAGCAATACTGGAGAATGGGCCGCAAGATTTTCCACAAAAAGAATGGCATGGGCTAGTGTTGAAAACTATTTAATAACCTATGGCCTCAATCCTGGAGAGGCTTTCCAAGAAAATTCAGACCAATGACAATAAAGTAAAGATATTTTACATTATTTTAACAATGATAACTATAACAACAACAAAATCAATGGCTTCAAACATTTCCTACATGCTATACTATAACTAAATATAAAAATTTATAGCAAGCCACCAAATCCAAATGTTTACTATTTCTAATTATTTCCAATTATCGATCAGTTTAATTTACTATCGATGTGAAAATATTTTGGAAGGCATAAATATATTGGTTCTATGTTTTATACACATGACATTTTCCATATATGCATGTATGATATTAAATACCGTAAATTAGGTTAAATATTGTGCTTACTCTTGTCATTTATAATCAATGTGCTGTGTAATTATTGTCAGATATACCTAGTTTTATAAAAGAAATATTTGGCAGATTACTCACTAGCTGTTTGTCATTATAAGAATAAAGCCTAAAGATGGCAGAAAAAGAATAAGGGTGGTAAATGCTATTAGANGACATAATTTGTTTCTCATAATCTGTTAGGAGCTTATATGAGGGGCATAGTATACCCCTGTTGCAGGGCATATATTTTTAATGCAGGGCTGGGCTCCAATTTTACGAACACTTTCACAATATTGTTTAATGATTCTTATGTGGTACATGTAGTAAAATTAACTATATCAGTTATATAACACAATGAATTGATTGATTTGTGAGATGTAAAAGTATTTTAAAAAGTTTGCCCCTTGAAGGAATAAATCAGAAGATTCAATCAACAAAATATGCATTTAATTATAGAAATTGCAGATTATATTGTGCACAAGATGAAAAACTATTAAAGTCCTTAGCTAAGTACAGATGTTTTATGTGCTTTTAATTTGTAAACCTAATTGATTGTGAGGTTTTGTCTATAAACCAGCTGGCTGTTTCTATTAAGGCATCTGTCACCTTCAATTCATAAAAAGTAATGTAATCATAGATAAACATTTGCAACTTATAGAAGGCAGTTTTATGATTTAAACTTCAGTTTGAATAATGCTGTTATTTAGTAATGAAAGCAGAGGAGCTCTAAGTATTAAACATTTTAATATTGTGCCCCCCCTCATAGTAAGTCTTTTATTTGTCAATAGTTTGATAATCAACAAGATAATAAATCATTGTCTTACACACAAAAAAATGTACATTCATTCTAACTGTTTTTGTAATGTATTTCATTGTTGAATAATACAGAAAGAACATTTTCCAAAATTATGTAAGTGACTATATCATATTGTACCATGGNACCTGATCCATAAAACCTTGTTGAATTGCAAACATTATTAGAAGCAAGAGGTGTTGTTAGCTCAAGTCTAGATAACAGTGTAAAAGTAACGCTGGTCAGTATATGTGTGCAATAAGCAAAGTATTCTCCCTGCATGCAAATAATTCATTTTACTTACCCCGAAATTCATCATGGTTTTGCCCAGGTGAAACGTTCCTCTCTTAGTTTCAAATCTGGATGTGGTCCTTAATAACGACAGACGGTTCCCGCATCTGGATGTGGTCCTTAATAACGACAGACGGTTCCCGCAAGCTGCACAAAGAAATTGTCTGTCCATTCATATACAAGCCCGGAACCAGGAATTGTAATGTTGATTGGACGGAATATATTTTCCATACATTCAGCTTCCCACGTGGGACATGATTTCACTTCATACAAACAAAATTATCAGAAGAACTAAAGGTTGAGAACACACAATCAAATATTTGGCTAGTTTTTGTAGGTACTAACCAAAGACAGGGGTGCTGTCTAAAATAATGTGCTGGTTGATGGTGGAGTTAAGAAAAAGGGAAAAGAAAGGAAGAAATGACATCAATGTAATAATGTAATATGTAGTTTTAGGTAGGCTGCAAGCCGTAATGGATGCAAGTGTGTTAGTTTATAAGTGTGTTAAGTTCAAAGTCAAAGATAGCTACCTGCTCTACTTGCACCTGCAATCATCCTGCCTTACTGGAACCTACACTCCTGGATCGTCTGTGCCTGCAGTACATGGTGTGTGACTTACCCCTTTTTTGCAAAGCAAAGCCATCAATGAATTCTGGACTCTCCTGTGTCTAACCACAAATTGCTCGCCTCCTTGACCCTCTTAGTTCTTACACATGCTTTGTATGTATTCCTTATTTGCTACTGCATGTTATGGCATTATTCCCCATGCTATATATGATTTTATGGTTTTATGGTTAGACTGCTATGTATGTACTATCACTATGCACAGCACTGCGGAAATTATGTGACGCCTTCTAAATACACGTTGTTATTATTATTATATTATTATTAATAATAATAATAACCTAATTAAGGTCTATACTCTGACTGAAGGCAATTTAGAATTATTTAGCTTTGCTTTATACTGTATAGAGCATGTGCATCTGCACTGAATACATGTCATATAACTATATATAAACATATATAAATATGTTCTTTTATAAGACTATCAATGATCCTATATGCATTCAAAAGCTGTTTGAGCATTTTGAAATAGAAAAATAGAATAGGTAAGCATGCCTGTTGTTTATTTCTTGCATGTCACTGTTTATAATTCACAGCATACTGAGGAATTCTCATCCCTAGAGAGAGGAGAAAGAGTCAGANAGACAGAAGATGCACTGGAATAAGAAGCAGAGAAAGGAAATGCAGCATATATATATATGACAGAGCACCATATCAGGGCCTAAATTTACTAAGCAGGGAGAAAAAGTGGGGATGTTTATGTTTCCCATAGCAGCCAATCACAATATCCAGTATATAAAATGAAAATGAGAGCTTGAATCTGAGTGGTTGCTATGGGCAACATTCCTACTTTTCAGTCACCCNGCAATTTCCCTACTTAGTAAATTTAGGCCCAGGAGCGTGCTTTACTTTATTTACTTTTATATTTTTTAGTCTGCTGGCTCTTATATATTTCAATTTTTATCTTGCATATTATAGACAAGAGTATTTTCTCTTGTGTACTATTGTCTTGATGGAATTTCATAAACATTTTGTAATCTAATAAAAACTTTATACTCCTATTTGATATATANATTTTTTGTTTTACATTTGGGAGAACATACCTCATTATACAGTCAAAGAAATTTCATAGTTACTGTCCTCTACTTGGTGCACTCAGGTTTCACACTAGAGCATACCATTTAGCTGTAACTTTTTGGCAGGTATAATAAAATGGGTGGTATCCTGGCTCCCTGCATCTTCAACTTCAACTGTCCAGAACGTAACACCCACTACCCATGATCACTAGTGTCTAGAGCTCCATTTGACATATGCAGGCCCTTCTAGTAATCATTGACTTAGCATCCNACTTACTGATTAAGACCTAAAACCTAAACCTTACCAAGTCTTAGTGCCCTGACTTAAAAATTGTTCTGTATCACTAAAGGGTCTAATAACTATAGTTATTAGAGTCTAGTTCCCTCCTGGGGGGAGGGGNAAAATCAACCTGCCCATGGATTTAGCTCCCTGGTGGTCTTAGTCAACTTGCCAGGTTTCATAGTGTCTTACCAGGTCTGTGCTTGTTGTCTAGGTATAAGGCAACAACCAGAGTCTTACAATTCCTTAGGAAAGCAGTCATTGANAGCTAATTTGTTTGGCCTTCCAGCACCAACTTATGCCATATGAAGGCCCTTCCCTTAACACACAATGTACACTCTGCGCTCCTCTCATCAGCAGTAATTGTTCCTTCATTCCAGTGAATGAAAGTGTTTATTGAACTAAGACAGGAAGCACAACTGAATTTCAACAAGTAACTGACATTTAATCCACACCTACAAAGCACAACTGCTATTTTATAAGATTATCAGGTATATGTATGAAGGGCATATCAACTCATTTTGAAGTGATAATGACCATTTTGGATATGACGAGCCGCAGTTCCTTATGCGGCTCATCATATTTATGAATGGTCAGAACGGAGTTTGCCACTCTGCTCTGGCTGTTAAAAGACCACCAGATTTACATGGCAGACAAGTAAATATTCCTGTGATCCCCCCACTGACCGACAGGTAATTCGACCGACAGGTAAGAATTGATAAATATACCTATATATCTGGGTTCATCTTTTCCATGTGCAGAATATAGCAAGTGTCCAATCAGATTTGAGAAACTGAGAGCTTTAATCTGATTGGTTGCTTTGGGCAACATCACTACTTTCCACTTCTCACTGCAATCACGCCGCTTAGTAAATACAATGTAGTTTAAAAAATGTTGTGAATGCTGCTTTTATTTCAAGTGAAATCTTACAGCTGACAGCAAATGTGATTTTTCAGAATATAATTAGGAACAATGTGAACCCATGATGAAGATTATTTTTTACAATGTACATATATCATAAAATAGCAGTGCAGAGAAAAAAAAACAAGAAAAAAGAAAACCAAAATAATTATGGGCCTCATGGGAAGGTCATAGGTGTAAAAATCTGACCCCATTATGTAGCACAAGTTCCTTTGATGTTTGAGGAATACATACTCCAGAGGAANAAAATGAACAGAACATAAGTGTTCTTCTGGTTTAAAGACAACTGTGAATAAAATTCAACATAGAGCCACCATTAAATATTTTTTGGAAAAAAATCATGTTTAATACATATCACAGAATAAAAAGAAACATTTATTAGAACAAAATAAATGTTTGATTCTTAGAATAAAAATACTAATATTCTGCTTTTTATGAGAATAAGCTNATTTTTTTTTACAACTGACATATACTCAGATATTGATCTAATCTATATAATGCACTCATTCATGCGTAATGAAGAAAAATCATTCAAAATTATTTGTTTTTACATATAAATAAAGTTGCTAATTTACATATATTGAATTCTTAGCTATTGTTAAACATACATGTTATAATTATTATAAAGAAAAACGATAAAATTCTAAAAAAAAAAATGTAAAACATTTTAGGACAAATTTGTCCAGTGGAGTGTGGCGAGAAACTTGCATGCCTATTCCTAGCATGGGGGGCAGGGTTAAGTATGCCTATACCCA
>JABWIB010005602.1:17451-27604 GCA_016617825.1 Platyplectrum ornatum
TCGTCTTATACGCCAGAAAATACGGTACCTTCTATAATAGTTTTAAAAATATTTCATGAATAATCACCAAAAAATAATAATAAATAAACCAATTGAAAAATAAAAATTGTAAAAAAAATGTAAAATTAATATAAAGTTGTGTATTAATTTCATAAAATATACACAATATAACATTTACCAGAAACAATTTTAAAAGTGCATAAATTCACTCAATCTTAATGGTATTAACTGAGAGATTCCACTCATAAGTTGATCTAGTATACGATACTGCAAGTAAATCAACTGCTAGGTATTGGGTACCAAGCAGGTATTTTCTCTTCTGTAGTTTAGTGCACCGTTGATGGTGTGAAGGATATGGAACTTGTAAACCATGTAGCAGAGCTCAATCCACAATGTCCCAATTAGGTGTTTTCCAGCTGCAATATCAGAAAAAATACATATCCTAGAACTAATAGGGTTCTTTCTCCACCAGATAGATATTTTGACAAATCGTTTATTACTTGGAAAATGAGGCTCTCCAAACAACTTATGGATCAAGTAGCGTGTCTGTAGCGTAATTCAATCAACTGGAGTCCGTAGCGTGTCTACAAGTGACTCAGCCACATTTACAGCTGAGTGAGATTTTCAACACTGTATAGTTATGAATAGGAATCTCGCCTTCTGTGTCGTCCCCACAGAGATTCTCTCTCACAGTGATTATAGTTGTATACTATAAAGATTTATGCAGCCATTTTTCCAAAGGTATCTCATCCTTATATAAGGCATATTCAGGAAATATTAGTCCTTAAATGCAACGCATTTCACTGATACTCATGTGAATTTTTCAATGTAGCCATGCAGACTTTCTGATCCGTAAACATGTTTAAATACTTATGACCACTCATTGGACTAACTTGAATGGACTAACTCTATCTATCTAGCTATCTATTTAAATATTTGGACGAAGGAGCAAAGTGAGTTCCTTTGGTCTCTGCGGCAAGACTATACTAATATATATATATATATATATATATATAAAGAGGTACTATTTGACTTTCATCTTCTGGCATGCTTAAAATTATTGGGTGCTATTGTAATAATTGTTATTGCTTGATATACTGATATTTCTCTTCTGACAGGATTATGAGTCCTTCTAGAGGGGTGTATGACACGTATAATAGAACCTGTTTGATTCTACACACTGTGTACCTTTTTTTTATTTCTTTTGTAAAATTTTTTTGAACATAAAGGTTCATTAAAATTGTAAAGAGAGAATTCAATCTATTCTATTCCTTAACAACATCATTCAGGCTGGGAAGTTATTGCTGAAGATGAATCAAAGGAAGCAGAAAATCTGACTGGGTTGGATGGTTCTCCAGGAATAAAACAAGGACATGGTTCCTCAAGTAATTCATTTAATTCTTTGTATACAGTCTGTTGGCATATAACAGTACTCATTTATACCCCGTTCACAGTACACCAAAATCCTGGGTCATGTCTTCGCTACCCAGATCAAGGTGTAGTGGCAACGTGCCATCTTAAAACTCTGTTGACTGGGATTTGGACCTGGTAATAAGGCAGGGTTATTCCTGAGTCCGACCCAAGTAACCCGCAGTGTGAATGAGCAGACCAGGGTTTTTGTATAGTTTAAAATGGTAAAAATAACTAAAGTATTAAATATTTTTCCACTTAACACGGCAAAATCCCAGTTCCCTGCAGCAGTGAGAACGGGATCTTAAGACGCCGGGGCATGTCAATAACTCATGTTTTAAACCATGGATACTTCCCTGTCCTCCCATGGCAGCACAACCATTGGGAGGACGTCCCCTTGTTCCCTTCGTACATGAAAGAGAGAGTCACCAGCGGCATATAAACCCCCCAGGCCGAGGGGAAGCAATCTTCTGGCTTTTGCCACGCTCGATGCCCGCCCCTCCCAGCCCGGGTGCATCCGGAGTGAACACGAAGCTGATCTGTGCAGTCTCTGCCTGTGAGCCCTTGAGACCAGTCATGGAGGATCAGAGCCCTAACACACCAGGAAGTCCAGGTAAGCGCTTCTGGCTAATGATAATTAGAGGCTGCTGCTCTGCTTGTACACCGTTATAGTATGTTGTTCCTTGTAGGTCTGAGTCTAGCAAAATCAAGGCTACTCGAAAAACTTTGCACAGAAAGCAACAGTCTGCAGGATGCTCTGTATGTGACACTATATTACCTGATGATGTGCCTGATAATGTGTGCGGCCTGTAAAGCAAAGCAGCAACCTGTGATACCAGCACAACTTGCGGACTTTTTTACTATGCTTAAAACTACGTTGCCAGATACTTTTATTACCAGGGATGAGAACCAAGAAATATCCTGTAAGAGGGCAAGGTCTGTTGCTAGTGACCATCCTGATGATCCAGGGCTGCTGGATACAATTTGTTTGTCTGATAATTCAGGAGAGTCAGGTGAAGAGGGAGAAATATTGCTTGAAGATTCGGATATTAACCCTGACTTTAATCATAATGTGCTAAAACTGTTATATAGAGCCCTTAATATTGAGGCTCAAGACAGCATGAGATTACAGGATTTATTATTCCAAGAACATAGGAAAAAATCTAAGGTCTTCCCTCTATCCGATATATTAAAGAACATGGTCATTGATGAATGGAAGTACCCAGATAAAAGGTAATTCACAATTTAAATAAAACCAGGGTAGTTAGTAGTCATTTTAGCGCTGTTCACAATATGCACACTACCCTGGTAGTTCAGTCAACCCGGGACATTGACTGAATTACCCGGGTAATAGACTTTTTTGTGAACGGGCTATTAGTCTCTATTTCGTCCTTTTCCCCAGTGACGCCAGAACCAGAGTAGAGGAAGAGAAGGTTGGAGGAAGACTTCTCTTCTTCAAGACAATTTGGGACACTTCCACCACGGATGCCTGGGTGAGAGAGGTCCTCTCCTCATGCTACAAAATAGAATTCAAATGTCATCCCGGTGACAGATTTCTCAGCTCTCCAATGCCAGTGGAAGAGCAGGAACAACAAGCCCTATGGTCAGGTCTGGAGCGTATGCTGCAGCTGCAGGTGGTCATACCGGTACCGAAGAACCAGCGCCATCAAAGGTTTTATTCTGGCTTTTTCATGGTAAGAAAGAGCTCAGGAGATTTCCGCACAATCTTGGACCTCAGAAGTCTCAACAATTGCATAAAGGTCAGAACATTCAAGATGGAGTCTCTCGGGTCTATCCTACCGGATATTCCACATCAAGCGTTTACCACCATAGACTTAAAAGACGCGTACCTTCATGTGCCCATCTGCATGACACAACAAAAATTCCTGAGATTCTGCATTCAACAGCGTCACTTCCAGTTCACCGCGCTGCCGTTCGGCTTTAGCCACGTCTCCAATTACCTTCACGAAAGTATTGGTGATACTAGTGGCGAAGCTTAGAACAGAGGGACTGCTATTATGGCCGTATCTGTATGACCTTCTGGTAGCAGCAAGATCGAGGGATCTGTCGTTACAACACACCCAGAGGGTATTACAGGTACTCCCCGAACACGGCTGGCTCATAAACTTCGAGAAAAGCCATTCATCTCCATCGACCTCCATCAAATACCTGAGGCATGGATCAATACTGTACAGATGACAGTCAATTTAACCCCTCAGAGGGTACAGAACCTAATCACCATGGTAAGGAAAGCACTATCTCAAACACAGTTGTCACTAAAGGACTACATGAAACTTCAGGGTCTCATGTTGTCGGCGATAGATATGGTCCCCTGGGCGAAAATACACGAGGCAAATGCAAGAATGTCTACTGCGTCACTGGAATGGCATTCCATCAGACTTCCATCAGCAGATCCGCCTTTCACCAGCAGCAAAGTTAGAACTTCACTGGTGGTCCAACGAGGGAAGACTCGAGGGGAAAATCTTTTCGGGCCGAGAAACCTATAATCGTTACCACAGACGCAAGTGCATTCGGCTGGGGAGCTACCACCTACTGCATACGAGGACGCTGGAACCTACCTCAGAGCAACCATCATTCGAATATAAGGGAAATGATGGCAGTATATCAAGCCTGACGGAAGTTCGCTCATCTTCTGACAAGAAGAGCGGCGGTCATACAGTCAGACAACTTGGCGGTAGTAGCCAATATAAACAAACAAGGGCCAACCAGGAATCATGCACTTTTCAAGGAAACTGCTTGCCTTCTATCATTGGCAGAAAACATGGAAGTTACCTTATCCGCGGTATACATTGCGGGGGTACAGAACAGAACCGCAGATATACCCTTCATCCTCACGAGTGGCAGCTGCAGGACGAAGTGTTCTTTCAGATTGCAAGAAAATGGGGCCTCCCACAACTGGACTTAATGGCAACAGCCGTAAACCGCAAAGTCCCAGAGTTAATTTCCAGATACAGGGACCCCAGGGCCACAGACATAGACGCCCTGACAGCGGATTGGCCAGTGGAACTTGCATACGTATTTCCTCGGACACCTCTCATCTCGAGACTGTTAAGGAGAATAGAGCTCCAGGAGACGACGGTAATAGCCATCCTCCCATACTGGCCTCGTCGGCCTTGGTTCTCCAAAGCATGCCACCTGTCGATAGCCAAACCATGGAGACTACCAGCGTTACCAGGGCTGCTACATCAGAGAGGAGTGCCACATCCAGACCCATCAGCATTCAAACTGACAGCATGGCTGTTGAATTCAAGGCATTAAAGAAGCAGGGATTTTCACATCACGTGATCCAGATATTGCTAAAGTCCAGGAAAAGCACAACATCTAGCACCTATGGCAGAATATGGAAAACATATGCTAACTGGTGCATCAAAAATAAGAAATGGCCAAAAAAAGATTCCATCAGTGCTGGAATTCCTGCAAGTCGGTCTGAATAAGAACCTTGCTCCCGGGTTCTTTGAAAGTACAGGTGTCGGCATTGAGTGCAGTACTGGACATGAGCCTGGCTAAAAACAAATATGTGGCCCGATTTATTCAAGCAGCCATGAGAATCAAACCTGTGATCAGATCGCCAGTACCTCCATGGGACTTAAATTTAGTTCTAAAAGTTCTGGTGGGTCCTCCCTTTGAGCCCCTGCAGGAAACACACGTGTCTTTCCTTACATGGAAGGCTGTCTTTCTAGTGGTAATGACATCGGCCAGGAGGATTTCCGCACTGCAGGCTGTTTGGACAGAACCACTGTATATCTCTTTCTTCAAAGACAAAGTGGTGTTAAGAACAAACCTGAGTTTCCTGCCAAAGGTAGTCTCGAGATTCCATATGAACTGGGAAATAGTCCTTCCGTTATTCTGTCCTGACCCTAAAAATGACAGAGAACGCAAGTTCCATTCATTGGACCTACTCAGAGCTCTGAGAGTATATATCGACAGGACCAAGTCAATTAGAAAAACTAAGCAGCTCTTTGTCTTCATACAGGGGAAGAACAAGGGATGTGCGGCATCTAAACCCACGATTGCAAGATCGATAAAGTCGTGCATCAAAGAAGCATACGTAAGGGAACAGGTGGCCTTGCCTGATAATTTAAAAGCCCACTCTACAAGGGCAATGTCCATTTCTTGGGCGGAGAAAGAATCGGCCTCCATTGAAGATTTATTTAAAGCCGCTGGATGGGCTTCGTTACATACGTTTGCGAAACATTATAGACTTGATGTAATGTCGTCAGCAGACACCAAGCTCGTCAGGCTGTTGTTAAGCGCTGCTATATAGAAGAATATGTTGTAAATACTGCTTGGGTTGTGCTGCCATGGGAGGACAGGGAACAACAGATTATTACCTGTTAATAGGTTTTCCCTGACTTCTCCATGGCAGCACACAGGTTTCCCTCCCTTGTATAAATGTTTGTCCGAATAACGATATCTTTTGCTTTTTTGGAGCTTGTAAAATATGAAGACACAGATCGGAAGCTGGGGGGTTTATATGCCGCTGGTGTCTTTCTCTTTCCTGTACGAAGGTAACATGGGAACGTCCTCCCAATGGTTGTGCTGCCATGGAGAAGTCAGGGAAAACCTATTAACAGGTAATAATCTGTTGTTTCTTTGTCATCAATGTGAATGAGGCATTATTTATATTTTTCTATTCTGACTTTCCGCTATATATGCCAACTTAGCTATAAAAGGAAAAACAACTAGAAAACACACACTCGTCCTGCATATATTTTCTCTGCCACTTTATACCAGTGCACAATTTGTTTTACTTGTCAGCAAAGTCATCATTCACACTGGCATGTAATGTTATTTTGAAAGACAAGATTGCAGAATGGTTAGTTTATACTATTAATGCTACTCTTTACATTCTAGACACATTTAGAGGCAAACTAAGCTGTGGGGAGGCCTCTAGTTAGCTTATATTTTCATATTTTTTAATATGTATATGTATTTTAATATGTAATTTTAGTATCTCTATAAAACAAGACCATTCAACCCCCAGTCTGAAAGCTATTTTCCTTTTTTAATATGTAATCGAATATCCCAGATTATTCTTTACTTAAAATGTAATTATTTTTGTTATGAATTCCTTAAAAGGCTTGACCTTGTTTTGTGCTTCTAAAATGTCCTTACACTGAAACATCAGGAAGAATTCATGCTTGTTTAATGTATGTGACTTGTCCATTTCTTTTACTGCAGTGGAAAGAGATGAATTACGCGAGATCTTCAATGACATCAGCAGCAGCAGTGATGGGGAGGAGGAGGAGCGAGAGCGGCAAGAAGAAGAGGACTTGAACATTATGGAAATCGAAGAAGACCAAAGAGGGTGTCAGGATAGCCAAGATGGAGGAACCAACCAGATAGGTGAGCATTTAACTGAAAATCAATGTTTCTGCCTTATACATCGCTTGTAAAAGATTAAAAACTTCCCCTTTAATTAAAAGGTTCTGCATAACAAGTTAAGGCTTACTTAAAACGCACTCCTTCAGACTTACCTACCGCTCGCTCACCTCCCTTGTAAACACCTTTGCTCCATGGCATTCCACACCAGTTCACATTATTCCCCACCTATATGTAATTACTATGTAACCACTGTATGTAATCACTTTGTACCCCTGTCTATGCCCTTTGTTACCAATTACTGTATATACTTGAGTATAAGCCTAGTTTTTCACCACATTTTTTTGTGCTGAAAGTGCCCCCATCGGCTTATTGTCCTATATGATGTCAATAAGTTATGTCAGTTGTTTTTGAGGTGAAATTAGGTGGCTCGGCTTATACTCAAGTATATACAGTATATTGTTTTTCCCAAATGTGTTTCGCTACAGAATCTGTGTGGCGCAATATAAGTAAACATTTATTATTAATAATAATTATTCAATGTCTCTGAACTTCTTTAAATTAATATTGTTTTGTTTTTGTATTTTTCAAGTATTGGAGTTGCAGAGACAAGTAGAAAATTTACAGAAGAAGCTGAGAGAGACACAGGAGAGGAGAAAACGCCAAGAAGAACTTATTATGAAAGTGGAAAATGTGGCGCTTAAGGTGATAAATTTTTCTTTGCTAAAGGGAACAAATCGAATTGACATTGTTTTTGTGGTAATGTATCTTAAAACAGTGAACACTTTATACACTTTATACTCTTTCCAACTATAGACACGTCTACAAGCTGTGCTGGATGAGTTTAGACAACAGGAAGACTCTGAGAAGCAACAGGTGAGAGATCATGTTCTATCACTTGCACTGTAATATCGCGTTGAGCATACACAAGACTTTATTGTAGAAATATGATAAAATTTAACAAAACAGCTTTTTGTTGTTGTAGGTCTCAGGTAGGGAGTATATAAAGAAAACTCCCCTAACCCCTTTCTTCCTTTCACCTTTACCTGTTTTGGTGGTGGTCTGTACATTTTACAAATATTACTGTAATGAACGTTTCCTTATACTTATATTTACTGAACATCAATTACAAATATATACATTAACATACATTTTTGTGAAATTAAACTTTTTTGCAGCCGCTTAAATATACAGAAAAAAGGGGAAATCAACTCAATTTGTCCGCACAACTATACACACAATGCTGTGTAATCAACTCTAAGGCAATAATTATTACTTTTGACAACTTCCACATGTTTAAAGTTTAAAACATAACCTTTATTAATCAATGAAAAAAAATGTACAGAATCAGTGTTTATGGCAGCAAAACTAATTATGTGAACCAATTGAATGACGATGTAAATTAAGACGTGTATTGGCTCAAATCCCTCAAATTCTAGGTAAAGAGAGTAACATTAGAATACTGATGTTAGGAAAATAGTGGTCCCCTCGTCACCAGGTTTGGAACAAGAGTAATCAGGATAGTAATAATATTAATAATGATGGACATGAAAAGAATAATAATGGTAATAATAGTAATATTAATGGGAAAACCTGACTATACTATTCTGAATCCCACCACACAATCCTCCATCCACAGTGCCTACCAGTCGCAAGATCAGGAATGTTCGCCCCGTGTACCAGGGTATATCTATCCCTGCACTGCTTCTAGTGCCCGTATTGGATCTATCTAGATTAGAGAGGCGGGCAGGAAAGGTAGATATTTGCACCAAGCATACAAGTACAAAAAATAATAAACAATTATCACAAAGAATAGCACTACACATGTCTTAGATCTGTATATTGATAACCGGAAAGATACAATATGCAAAATAATGCTAATATTGGCAAATCTATAACCATAAATAAAGTAAACAAAAAGGATTGTACGTATCCTGGTGAGTCCAGAAATACAGAAACTCAATTGGTATGTCAATCAATATACACTGACATAAAAGTTAAAATGCATGTGGGGGACTATGGTGCACCTTATATCCCCCCCTTACCCTACGCGTGTTTCGCCCTTAAGGCTTAGATCTGTATATTGATAACCGGAAACATACAATATGCAAAATAATGGCCATGACTAAGCCTTAAGGGCGAAACGAGCGTAGGGTTTTAATTTTTATGTCAGTTGATATAATATGATACCTTGCTTATAAGTTGTAAAAGTTTTTTTTTTTTTTTTTTAATAAGACTATTATAAGAAATACTTTCTGCCACGTGTTTTCATCCCCACAAGAACAGGAGTTACAATGTGCAAATAAATTACAGTTTGTGCAAAATTACATTTTAAAGTTTAAGGGGTATATTTACTAAGCAGTGTGCTTTATTACATTAAGAAATATTTTCCTCCCACTGATATTTTCAAATTTTGAAAATAATGTGAACATTAGTAGTAAAGTTAGATTTAATATCAGTAATATAAAACAAATTAGCTTAGCGCTTGTATGAGTGCATTTTTATTCTCTCAACCGATATTGCATAAGTGTATTTTATTACACGAAGAGTCATGTTTGAAAAAGAAATAAAATAAACATCTTTCTTCCTTAGGTCACATCCTTGCAGGAGCAACTTGAAGCCCTTATAGAAAAGTGAGGCAGAATGCATCCATACTACACATAAGTCATTATGTGTTAAATGTCACGGCATTGAAATTACCCCTTTGGCACAATGGATTTAAAAAGAAGTTTGTATTGTGGACTGATTTTGAGTTAATGATGTTGCCTTCATTAGAGATGATATTTCCTAGCCCATGTCTAATAAAAGTGCAACAATAACTCTGGTCAGTATCTGTGTGCAAAATGCAAAAAAGTTTTCACCCTGCATGCAAACTATAACATACCATTTTACCTGCATTTCAACATAATTTTGAAGTTGAGTAAGTTGTGAGTAAAGCTGGGCATACACTAAAAGGTGCATTGTTCCAATCGAAAGATGTTTCAAGAGTGGGCAAAACCATGTTGAATTGCAGGGGAGGCAAATTGTATTAATTGCAATCAGTATTACAGGCGAGAGATGATGTTTCCTAGCCCAAGTCTAATAACAGTGTAACAGTAACACTGGTCAGTATCTGTGTGCAAAATGCAAAAATAAAGTATTCTCTCTGCATGAAAATACTAACATTCATTTTACCTCCCCTGCAATTCAACATGTTTTTTTTTTTTTTAAATGGAAATTTATGTAACTAAAATGTATAAAATACATATCTGACAAATACTAAGGGGGAAATTCACAAAAGTAGAGTTAGGGCAACCCGCGGCTGCGAGTTTATCGCAGCCGCGAGGTTACAAGTACGCAGGCGCGAGGTCACCGCGTCTGCATGTTGTTGAATGTAGACGCGGTGACCTCGCGCCTGCGT
>JABWIB010005604.1:3725-23616 GCA_016617825.1 Platyplectrum ornatum
TCCTCTGTTACCCCTCCTCCATCCTACCCCTCCATCTCCTCTGTTACCCCTCCTCCATCCTACCCCTCCATCTCCTCTGTTACCCCTCCTCCATCTTGCTCCTCATTTAATACCCCCTCCTCTCTCTGTATTATCCCTGTAGCATCCTATTCTACTCAGATCCAGGTTCTTTCTCCTGCACTCCCTGGCGCTGCGGCCTTGGATCCCCGAGCTCACCTGAGCGCTCAGTCCGGGTGTCGGGGTCTCACTGCGGCAGACACCGGCCACACACAAACAATGACTCTGATTGGGCGAGAGCCAAAGCACCTAGTCCCACCCACCGGCGCAGGACCCTGAGCTGATTCGTCACCAGTGGCGGGGAACCGGCGGAAGTGGGAGGAACTATAACAATAACCAATAATTGTAGCGGACAGAACATGCTCAGCGCTGAGAGACGTGACAGCTGGCCAATGACAGTGCACTCGCAGTATTCTACAGCTCGGCTCGCGATTGGCTCACTTTCTGGATTGATGGTCCCATCCCGCAATAAAATTCTGTCGACACAGGCGTAGGCGGCCCCACACCCGATTGACTAGTCGCTAGCGGACTGACTNAAAGGGAGGAGCTAGTTCAAAGACTGACAACTCAATCCACCAATAAAATTACAGAGCTGCATGTTATTGACATATGATTGTTACTATTCTAAATCTGCCCCCCACCACACCCCATCAGACAACTACCCTCACCTACCACAACTGCCCCTCTCCACAACTAATACTTCACACTAAAAACAAATAACCCCTCCCACAACCAAATATACCACCACCTCTCCTACCACACAATTGCCCCTCTCCAAATAATACTCCACCCCCGCTTATCAGAAAACTACCCCTCCTAGCACACAACTGCTCCTCTACAAAAAATAATCCATCCCCCTTATTAGATTACTACCCCCTCCTACCATACAAGTGCCCCTATCCAAATATTACTCCAACCTCATTATTAGATACCTACCCCCTCCTACCAATCAAGTGCCCCTCTCCAAATAATAACCCACCCCCTTATCAAACAACTGCTCCCTCTCCAAATAATACTCCACCCCCCTATCATACAACTGGCCCTCTACAACCAACAAATACTGCGCCCCCCAGCATACATATATTCCATGGTTGCCAACTCTCCCTTAATATCAGGGAGACTCCCTGAAAAGTGGGTGATCTCCCTGACTCCCTGAAGTGCTGGATAATCTCTATACAGATAATGGAGTTAGTGGGTCTCCTATTTACATGTATTCACAATAAATAGTGACAGTGATTATTTACTGACACCATAAATACTGATGCAGCTACTTTTCTTGTGAAATAGTTCTCATGGCAGACACACCCATGGGTGGAGCTATCCACAGGACACACCCCTTTAGTGGCACAAGTTACACCCCTTTTGTGAAGCGCTTGTCACAATCTCCCTGAAATCCATTTGCAAAAGTAGGCAACCCTGATATATTCCCTTCTATCTAACAATGCCCTCTACAAATAATACTTAACTCCCCTTATCAGACAACTGCCCCTTTACAAATAATAATCCAACCCTTTAAATTATCAGACAACTACCCCCTCCTACCACACAACCAATACTCCACCCTCCAACATACAAATAATCCAGTGGTTCTCAAACTGGTCCCTGGTCATAGTCATTATGCTTTTTTGACTCAAAAACTTAAGAAATGGGATTGTTTGGTAATTATTTTGTCTTAAGGGTTCCTGAAAAAAATAAGACCCAAAGTTTGGAAACCACCAAAATATCCCCTTCCATGTAACAATGCCCCTCTACAAATACTTCTTCACCTTATCATACAACTAAAACCCTCCTACCAGACAAATGCAAATAATACTCCCTCTTATCAGAGAACTACCCCTTCCTAACACACAACTGCCCCTCTACAAATAATACTCCATCTCCCCCACCAGATAACTGCCTCCTACAAATACGCCTTCCACAACCAAATATACCACACACCTTTATCATCCAACTGTTCCTTCACATCCAATCAATACACCACCATCCAACATAGAAATAATCACTTTCATCTAACAAATGCCCCTCTACAAATAATAGTTCAACCTCCTTATCATACAACTACCCTCTCACACCAGACAAATGCCCCTCTGCACAAACCAATACTTTCACCTTCCAACAACCAAATATCCCTCTACAACCAATACTCCAGCCCCTTACTACACTAGTACCCCCTCCCACAAAAAAACACTTCACCTTTTCTCAGCATACCCATCCCTCCAGAGAACTTCGCCCTCAACAACAAATATTCCACCCAGCATTCAATTGCCATAAAATATCCACCCCCAGCATTCATCTACCATAAAATATCCCCCCCGAATACTGAATACAGCCCCTCTACATAAAACTGCCCCTACGTATCCCAATACTGCACACCCCTTTCCATCACACAGCTGCCTCATCCTGTCCAGTATTGCACCCCTATAGTCAGTATACACCTCCTCAACAAGGTGTCAAAGTTTGCTGGATGGAGAAGATCATGGCTACACAGAGCACTCTGCTATGTCCCCCAGTGACACTTGTTTACAATCAAATCACAATGACTGCAAAGTTGTGATGAAAACATTGATATAATGGCATTATATAACTTCTATAGATGCATCTTATTGGCATTTAATCAATCTTCACCAACTATAAATAATACATGCAACATACAAGATATACACAAAAATCTGACACTTCCAGTTGTGAAGTTTCCGAACATAATTGGGCCACCTCCGGACCCGATACTCCCTTCGCAGGAGATCGGACGACCAGTAACCACTCTGATGGGTGAATCTCAATGTCAAATGCGTCTGTAAATAACAAACTCATTCCAGCTATATATCTTTACCAAAAACAGAGATCACAAGGAAAGGCGCCTCACCATAATGATACTGCATGTCTGGTAGACCTTAAACGACTGCTCTACCAATGCACCAGATACCTTCATGTCATACTCACCAAGCAAATCTCCCAAACCAGACAGGGGTACTACCCCCAATACCTCATTCCAGGTGCAGGATTGTACTCTGTCTCAATGACTATGGTGTATAATTATCGCATCTCTCTCTGACTGGCCTTCTGACCGGTCCATTGTCTTTAATCTTTCCAGCCGCGCTCAGCTTGGTAATCTCCACTGGAATTCTGATCCCTCAGCTTATCTGAGCCGGGAGACACTAGAACAGTGTTCAGCAAGTGGTGTCTCCAGTATAGACCTGATGGGCATTTATATAAAAATATGAATATAAATTTTATACAGCCTCCTCCTGTTACTCACTGAACTCAGATCTAGTTAGGAAACTGGAACAATCCGTATAACAGAGCAAGTCCCGGAGACACAATGGTTACAGGAGCTGGAGCGGAATAACCACCAGAGACGAGTATCAGGGACTGGAAGCGAGGAGTAGAGTCAAAACGGAGTGGCTTAAGCTGAGGGAGGAAGAGGAGTGCAGGAGATCTGAAAGAAGTGATGTGATCCAGAAACATGAGGTGCAGAGCAGAGATCTTCTCAGACTCAGATAGGAGTCTCCTCGCAGTTACAGAGGAAGATTCTGATGACAGCCCTGACGCGAAGATGTTTTGGTCTGGGTACACTGAGCATGAACGAGAACCCCCTCCAAATGTGGCTGCTAGAAAAGTGTGGCTTACAATATCCTCCATTCTTAACCTCAAGATATACGTATTGGACAGCATCACATAGAATTCCTTCGGATCGGATCTGAGAGCAACGGATCTGTATGGAACCCAGGACTATCTTCCAAAGTTACAAAGTTATCAGACTCATATAATGGTGAAATGGCAGAGCTACAGAAGCAAAGATAGTCACTCCCAGAGAATGACCCTCTACATTGTACTACCAAGCCAAGCCACTACTGTGAAACTCCTCTGACGGGAGGAGACGAATGCACACAACATATGAGCAGATGAGGCTAATCCTTAGGACAACCTGAGACCTTTCTTTTTAATCATTATTATTTACCATAAATGAAACAAGCCATTAAGTTGGAGTAGGATGTATGGTAATTATACAGTAAGGCATTGGCTAAGCTCTGATGCACAATCCCCACAGACTTCATGGTTTAAGGGGCTGCAGTCCAGGTGGCATCAGTTCCCTCCGTACAGGGAGAGGTCTTCCTTGGCACACACAGAAATTAGGATGGCATAATTAGTGTACCTCTGCTGCAGGTAGGAGTTCCTCTCGCATTTACTATGGATGGTAGATCATGTTATTATGTGGACCACAGACAACGCAGAGACCTTTATGTGATGCTTATTACACTCAGACATGAATAGCAGTAATCCATTCTCATTGTCTGTAACTGCTCTGTACAGAAGAACTCACCTGTAACAGCCTCCTACCTGATCTACCATGCCGCCTGGTTTGTACCGGCTAGAAGTCTTCATGCCTTCTATTTCCCTTCCTCAGAGGACCAGAATACGTCTGATGTTTGGCAAGTTATCATGCACTACATCTAGTTTCACAAAATCTATTGGTTTTGAAAGTTGTCAATGTCTCGTAGAAACTTCTGCTCATGTTAAGAAGTTCACAATTCTGCTTCCAGTCCAGACATCTATAGAAGCCTGTTACGGTTGACACATGATGGTCTACTCCAATCCTCTCAGACAAATCAATGGTTGAATCTGGCGCATAGGAAGATTACTTTGGTGCAAGTCCTAAGATGTAATCAATGCAGAAGACTGTTCATTCCATTTCACTATGGAAATGTATATGCTTAAGAGGTGAGGGAATAGGTACATCATTTTTTAGGAGAATCCTCAAATAACATGGGTAGCAACATTTACCGTCTTCTATTACAGACGTAGACAGAGTTACAGACAACTGAATTGAATGAAGCAAACACTTTATTTTTGTCAACCACCCCCCCCCCCCAATACACAAAAGTTCAGCATCTGTGAAGAGCCACCAATTATACACAGAGCGCTATGGGTGAGGACAATGAGGTAGGGACATAACAGGGTGTCCACAGCAACAGCTCCCCAACCTGCATAACAATGTATAGGAAAAACTAGAATACAGAAAAAAAAGTATAAGCTATAGATTGACGGTGATTATAAAAAAAAAAATACTAAAAATATGAGAAGCTTAAAAAAAAAGCTGCTACAGGTGGTGTCTGCTCCCTTTATCCTCCCAAGGTATAAACTGGGTAGCGGCATACTGCACAACTCTAGGCTGGACATAATAGAAGGGTGCCCCGAGGTGACCCTGCCTCAAGTCTCTTAAAACACTATACGGTGGACATGGTACCCCTGAGGGGTCTTTACTATAACAATGCAGCACGATCAGCACACAATAATGAAATAAAATGAAAGAATAATACATTTACTGTTAATACTGATTTAAAAAGAGTCAGTGTAACCCTTGCTCCGCAGGCAGGCGAAAAAAAAAAAAAGGTTGCGTCCCAAAAAACACGTAAAAGGTTGCAAACATAAAATGCATAGAGCCAGAGTGCGTGACAGAGAGATGGACATAGCACTTTCACATTGACTGGGGTAAAGACACGGCTTTGGCAATGGGTCATGTGTGGCGCGTCTTGTCAGGAGAGGACCGTGGCAACAACTGTATCTTTGGAAGACCAGTTCGTAGCTTGTTCAGTTGGGAATCAAGGTAACATAACACGGCAGCAGAGACCAATTTCCAGAATGCTGCCCATCCGTGACAAGGCTTCCTCTTCCAGTGCATGGATAAAATGGTTCTTTAAAACCAATATTTAAAAAAAACTAATAACACATCCTTTGGCATTTAGGATTAACCCCCTACTTACCCAAACAGGAAAAAAAAACCTCTAGGGTTAATATTTAAGAAAAAGGTCAAACAAAATGAACCCATGGTGCAGTTTAAGATCTGAGCCAAAAATAAATAAAGGTTAATAAAAAGAAATGTAAGACCGCCGTGTTTCTTGGAGAACGTCGACGCACGATATGTGGGAAACTCTAGCGGGCCCTCTGGCCTGGTGGCAATATCCATCCTCACACCCTCTGCTCCTTGCACTGGGCTTGTGGAGGGATCAGGGTAGAGGGTCAGGGATTTAGCTTCTACGATTCAGTCCAGCCTCAAAGAGAAACCCTGCAACATATTGCACTTTCCAAAAAGATTCACAGTGATACCCTAGCATTCCAGAGTGGCGCCAAATGTCTTGCGGCAGTCCAGGGCCTTGGTGCTTGGCAGTTGGACCCGCCTTTTGCGCAGTTCTTCTTTCCCCATCGAGTTCCCCAGCTTTTTACATGCCGTCTTATATTTGCCATCAAAAGCAGCTGCGAGAGGGATGAAAATGAAGTTAGTGGGATACACAGTGATAAAACATGTCCCTCCCTAAAATAATGCAAATTCCTTCCCCTGCAGAGTATTGTGCACCAAAGCCATAATGACATCGGCAGAAAGTCTTATTCCCTCTGTATGGCTTCCATAACTCCTAGACAAGGCAATACCTGATCCATTAAAGACCCTGATAATTGACAATGAGTTGAAGTGTGCACAGTTCACTTTCTCTCATTGTCAAATTATCAGAGTTCAAAAACATTGCATCAATATCAAGCAGCAGCAAGATGGAATGCAGAATTACTGCAGAATACAGTATACAGAGACATTTATTTGTAAAACTTTTGTAGTTTATCACACACAAAAGTAAATGTACCATGTGGGTGGAGTGGAGTTCTGAGGTCAGCTTCTGCTTTTCATGACCCCTTTACACCCCTATCCTGAACCATCACCACCTCGGTCATCTCCTGCCTTCTCTATGGGGCAGATTCTGCACCTTACCTTCAGGGTGGCTCACCTATATCCATGTGTTCCTTTCCCAGGGCAGCGATGGTGAGAAGCAGCATCTCTCTGTATATTCCCCTATTAATGACAGATCGTTATGATTCACCAGCAGTGTTATAGGACACTTTATTATGTTGTATAGTAATACATCTAATGGTCGCTTCATTCATTATAGGTCTGCAGGACTGGTGGAGACGGGAATTGTTGGCTATACGGGGCTTTGCATATGTTACCCTTCATCAGTGCATCAATATGATGTGAGAGGGAGAAGCCAACCTTTGTGAATGTATAGTCTACACACATCCACTACACAAAACATGATGACCTACACATCTGTCACCCCAGAATTTTTTTTTTTCTATAACCCACATATAAAAGTGCAATAAACATGTGGGCAACATGTTACAGTCTGTATTCACACCTCTTATCTTTTCTACCCTTATATTTCTAGTATTATAATATACAATTTCTTTAACTTATTCTTCAATAACATAAGAGAAATACTAGAATACTTCCTAAAGCTTCTCATAACATTAACTAACACCACGTCAAATTACCGTTATAATTACTAGCCTTGAAAAAGCTTTTTTTGTAAAAAGGCTGGGTCTGCACTGTTCACATTGAACCCTGCTTTTTGCTACCAGTACACATCATTACTCAGATAATTTGCTGCACTGTTCACATTGAACCCTGCTTTTTGCTACCAGTACACATCATTACTCAGAAAATGTGCTGTGATTGTTTGTTTTCATGAGGGGAGGGTGGAGGAGGGAGAGGCAGGCAGTATTGTGCTGGAAACAGCTGACTGTGTGAGCCAATCAGCACCTCACAAACACGTTGGGAGAGAAAGCTGGCTATACACTGTTCAAACTGACTGAAAAGCCGGATAGAAGGGCAAAACCCTTTCATTTAAGCCGGCTCTGAACACCATCTTTCAGTAGCCGGCTTTTTGTAAATGGAGCGTTCACACTGAGCTTGGAAGCTGTCTTTTTCACTGCAGCCAGCTTTTTCATAAAAAAATACAACTAATTTGAGGTAATGTGAACGGGGTATAACCTAATGCTAACTAACTATGAAATGTGGAGATGGACACAGATAGAGGTTTACAGCAGTTGGGTATTTTATTTATGTAGCATGTTGCAGCTAGTAGAGAAACAGTCTACCTCTGGATGATCTGCGGGGGAGAGTTTTGATCCTGTAGGATGTTGAGTAGCAACGAGATTGCTTTGTGGACCTCAAAGAGTCCTATGAAATTGAGGACCTTTTCCAGGAATTCCAGTGTAAAGGGGTGAGAGTGGGAGCGCCAGCCATGGAGGTGGGTGGGAAGGTTTCCTGTGCAAAAAACATCAAGACATCAAGGCCCAGGTTAAACAGCTGATCCCTGGAGCCTACTACTGGCACCTGAGCAGGCAACTTCATCAGTAAAAGTGCCAATTATAAGGGTTCAGTACTGGCCAACAAATATTAACCCTTATGCCAATCCCCAACAATTACTTTACAGATTATCAAATTACTAGAATACATAGTCAGAATGTATACTCACTATGGAGCTTCCAAAGCACATACATGGGTGGCCACCGATCAGGGTCCTGCACCAGCACGTCCCACAACAAACGCACCCTCACATGGTGGCTCTCTGCAACCTGAAGCAGTAAAGGTACGATTAGTATTGTACCACAGACATGCAAACTCTCTGCTTCTCATCCACACCAGGTGCCCACCTGGGCTGGCTGCTGGACGTGTTTGGATGCCAGGATGAGTTGGAGGAGATTACTGGGCAGTGCCAGGCGCTGGAAGTACCACACCAGGTTCCAATAAATAATGGGGTGGCTGTTGACCAGCTCTGGTTGAGACATGAAGTCACCTCCTTCGTTCTCCAGAAGACTCTCCACTTCCTTACGCAGCACCAAGGGGCAAAGGTAGGCGACAGTCACAATCTCAGAGTGGGCATCATTGGCACAGTTCCCCTAAAGTAGAAACAACCCAGTCACAAGTGTGACAAGGCATCTCAT
The DNA here is from genome assembly GCA_016617825.1 of Platyplectrum ornatum. Taxonomy (NCBI): domain Eukaryota; kingdom Metazoa; phylum Chordata; class Amphibia; order Anura; family Limnodynastidae; genus Platyplectrum; species Platyplectrum ornatum. The sequence goes on from JABWIB010005604.1 coordinate 12,555, forward strand.
TCATGACAAGCGCTTGAAAGGTTCTCCTCGATTTACCTTGCAATCTTTGTTACATCGTACCTGGACATCTGGAACACCATTACACTGACCGCGAGAGGCTTCATCCAATACCAAACACTGGTACCGGTCACTTAGAACAGGTCCAGAACTTGCTGCACCCCCACAGGTAGATGCGTCTGAAGAACTGATGGTACAGTACAGGCATTTAGGTACAAAATACGTATGTTAAATAGAGAATGTTGCAAACATGGATGGAGGAGACAAGAGCATCATGAAGAGAACTCACCTCCGCTTTCTTTGAAGGTCTGTGATCTTGATGTTCAAAAACGGAACAAAGTTTTGACCACAGAATGAACACAGTGTCTTCAGGTTGGAATCATCCGGGGTCCAGCCAGCCATGATGTCCTCATCATAGATCAGAGAGTGGCATGCTGGACATGTCGAACAGCTAGACACCAAGACCTTAAAGAAAGTGGAGGTACCGGGTACAAGGCGAGTTATTTGAATACCAGGAGATAAAGGAGACAACACAACACAATTTTTTTTTAAAAAAGGATCACAGTTTTATTGAGATTATCTGTAAAACATATGAAGAAAACTTGGCTTTGGTCAATGTTGGGCAGATATCCTGGTGCCTCTATCTACGTAGATGTTGACAAGTGAAGCAGCACTTCTACAGTCACGTGGCGAGAGATGACCCTGTTCTTTAAACTATATACTCAAACAACTAACAAGAAGAACTCTGAACCCTATCTATACTGACTGTATGGTGTTCTGTTCACTCTGTTACAGGGATGTTGTGTTACACTATAAGGAATGTTGTTGTCATAATATGTAGCTCTACATAATATTAAAAACATGTACACGTAACAGAACAAACACAATAATGAACAGCCATCATCTTATACTACCTGGCACAGTGGACAGTACCCTCACTACCACTAACAAAGGTCGTCATTCTCTGCAAAGGAACCTCCTGACGTAAACCCCTTAGCTCAGTCGCATTATATAGATGGATAAGGCCTGCTTTATATCTGCTCCATATTCTTCACACACATTTCATTACTGGGGGAAAGTTCATCACATTCTCACCTATTCAATTCCAGTGCTTGATATGGTGACACAGGACAGGTTTATGAATGGGTATTTTGCTCCTACCTCTACGGTCGGTACCTCCTGGCCTCCGTCGGTCAGGCGGTCAGTGGATTTATGGAGAACAAAGTTGCTTAGGGAGATATCGGTCAAGTCAACTTCACTTCCCAATGACACAGAGCTCTGTCAAGAATGAAATTAAAAACAAAATATTTGGTAAAGGTCAACCATTAGGAAACAACTTTTATACAAACACAAGCTTAACAGCCTGTGCCTAATAACTTAAAGATCTAACATTATTATCGGTTGATGGTCACCACTCTCTTACCTCAGAGGCGGTAGACTCTGGTCTCCTAGAACTTTCCTTGCGGCTCTTCAAGCCATGTTGTTGCTCGGTCATTGCCAGTGGGGAAGGAGACTCTGCCATGCTTCCGGTTTTTCTCAGGATTGAGGACCTGGAAGGCTTCCTGGAAGGAGTAAGCAGTTGCTGGATTTTACCGGCCAGACTGCGTCGCCTTACAGAATCCTTGGTCGGGGTGCCATCATCCATGTTCCTGTTCTGGCCTGTCAGGGCTTCTGAGGAACTCTCAGTCAGGACCAGCTCAGACTCATCGGAGGGAATGGTCTCGCTGCCAGTACCATCTGTCATAAAGCTGACGTTGGACAGGCTTCCGTTCTCTGATGGCCCGAGTATAAGGGGTGCTGCAGAAGTCCTTCCAAATGAGCCGCTTAACAAAGGGCTGACATCTGGCCTTTTATTGAGCTTTTCTGCCTCCAGATCCCCCATCACTAGGGAGGAAACAACAATATTAGACAATATTAAACTTAAAAAGGTTTGAAGTAAGCACAATATGTACATAATTAATCTGAATAACTGTAACAAGGAATACTATGTAAGGAACAACTTCTGCCATCAATGTAACCCTCCATTTCCTCCATTTCCATTAATATTAAGCTCATTTAATGGAAAGTAAGGGGCCAGTTCTCAAATCTTCTAATCAGCAAGTTGACGAAGTTATACTGACCACACATTGTAAACCTTCCTATATCATGAAAGAAACCTAGTGAAGATTTCACACCAGCAGAAGACTGCCAAATACATTCCCCTCATTCACCCAGAGAGTAGTCATGACCCAGACTCGGTTACTTACTGCCTGTCATCTCCATCTCCAGCATACGGTTATCACTCTGTGTGCAACCTAAACTCCAGCTTTTCACCAGTCTTCCTGGAGAGGAATCTTCTGAGCCCTGGCTTGTGTGGCCGGCCCAAGTGGACTGGCGGAGTAGGTTCGTCTGTGGAGGAAGGTCTTCAGTGGATGAACTAGTAGGCCAGTGATCTGCCAGTGAAGAATGAAAATGATATCAATGTCAAGATGTTAATTTAAGAAACAAAACAAAACCCATAACAGATAAATTTATCAAGAAACATTAAAGGTAAGTTGATGGGCTGCACATTCTTACGTTTCAGCGGAGGGGTCCCCTGCTGATTCTGTTTCAAGGACTGACGAAACTGAGCAGCACCAAGAACCACATTCCTCAGTTTGGTCCAGTGGAGCCTCCCGCTCTGACTGCTGGATGGCCACTTGCTCTCTAGTACAGCCTACAGAAGACAGAGGGGCGACGGGTGACATAGAGGCATTCCACATATACTCCATGTTGTTCAGACTTCGTTGCTGCCCACCTTGTTGTAATAACCGTAGGTGATGGTATTCGGGACAATCCCGGCTTTCCTCATCTCCAGCATCACACGGACGGCCAGCACTGGCTCCCCATAATGACCACACAGTTGCATCAAAATGCGGTAACACACCTGTGAGGGTGTTAAAGAGTAATAGGGAGTGTTTAATGTTACCTCATATTCCCTGTTTCCGCATGCAATTTCTAGATGCCCTTATTAACTATCTTCTCTGTGTGCAAACTGTTTATTCACACTTGACCTATTTAACTCCTTTCACCAACATTAAATAACATCAATAGCAACCAGACTTTGCCCCACAAGATTCATGTGTTCGCTCTTCACCATACCCTGTCACCCTTGGCTTAAATCTATTCTGTCCCCTTTTTCTTCGGCAGGCAGAAACTCAAGCCGTACCTTTATGACTTGGTACCTCTCTGTGTCTCTACTGATCTCGCCGTCCTGACACCCTCCAGTCCTGTATAGCGCATTTTGAATCTACTTTTAACTACTTGTGTGGGTTAATGGGTGTTCCTCAGTTTACTGCTCTTACCCTCCCTCTTGCATATGATCTGATGTATCTTTTATTGTATACTGTGGCTACCAAATATTCTGTGCCAGAAGAGAATGGTTTAGTTTGTTTAGATATGACTACATTCTTTATATCCCTTTTGGAATTGAATTTCAGGTTGTGAATTTGGGTGTTACAGGGAACAATGAAATATCAGCAGGAGCTTTAAAGATAGCTAGGCCAACTTACCTCATCTGGTAAGACCACGTTCTTTGTCTCCATCTGCTTCAGTGCATCGTAAGCAGTCTGCAAAGCCCGCACCTTGGAGGCAGTGGCTCTGACGAATGTGGGTAGGTAGATGAACCACAGCCCATAGCAGTGCCCAAGAAGGCATTTTGCCCACATTTCTGGCATGGCGGAGTATCTCTGGGCCACCCGCTGAGCAGCCTTTATCTCCTGCAAGGGACACAGATGTAGATGGTTAAGTAATGTACCAAAATGGTACATGCTGCACGTCAACCCTTTACTTACCGGTTTGGTTCGGCGAGGAGCAGGACTGCTGGGGGCGCTAGTCTTTGACTGGTTGGATGGAGGCGTTAGCAGATCCTGCGGCATCTCAAACAGCTCTCGCTGGAGAGTTGGGAAACTTTCATACCTGTGGATGTAAATGGAGAGAGACAAGTTGAAATCGCATGCCAGCAGCGCACAAGTAAAGCCACAGAATGAACCATGTCTCACTTGTATTGAGCTGGAGGTTCTGTTCCATTGGCGTCTAGCGGCTCCTCGGCAGGCATGATAAAAACTGTGTGTTCGCTGCGATGAGACTCGTCCAGCTCTACTAGATGTAGATCCTCCATCTTGTCCCCATCGACCTGCACCTGAATCATGGAGTAGGAGAGTACGACGTTTACCGAGAATGTTAGGTGTAGGTAACCTTAGAGGACTGGCTGATGGTGGTACTTACCTTCTCCATACAATTATCGAAAAATTCAAGCGAAGCATATCGGTCGCTGACAAAGGAGCAGTCTTCAATAAACTGCGTAAACATCTGGGTTTTTAACAGCTGTGAGTACAACTTCTGGTATGCACGATCTCTGGATTTTCGGAAACCTGTAGAGACGCAGCCATGGATCCACTTATTTCACATCCTCCATGAAGGTTCTGGGTTTTATTGCGCACATTCCCCCAGCTCTGTTACTATCCTCACCCAAAATTCCTTGTCAAGTCCCCTTCGCTCACCCACTATGGCCACTTCCACAACAACCTGCTCCAATCACCCGTATAAATACACTTCCCTCATCCATCCAACCTTCACCCAGATCATCATACACCAGATTTGGAACTCTGAGCATCTAATGTTTGGATCATTTTAACTGAATGATTAGATCTTTAGATTTGACCAAATCCAAGAATCAAATCTCCATCTAACCCCCTCAACACCCCTGTCACCTACCCTCCATGTTGAAGAGGTTACTCGAGTCCCGCGTCCACTCAGAGGGTGCCTGTGTGATCGGCAGCAGGTAGGACCGGTACCCTTTAAAGAGGCAAGCCATAAAGCGTAGGAAGGACGCCTGCACATCTAGCTCCAGCTGTGTGCGGCGGCCATATATAAGATCATAATCTGTCAGCAGGAACTCCAGAGATGCCTCCTCCATAGGCTTGTTATACACTATGTGGAGAGAAACACATACTGTTAAATAACCAATTGCTTTGGTATCAAAATATAATTATTTACTAATGAAATCATTATACAATAACTGCATTAATATAAAACAGAAATTACATCCTGTCATGCACAGAAAGAAAACAACATCAGACAATATAAATCAGTGGTCGAAGTGGAAATTTAGAAGTGGAGGTATGGACATTCAGAAGTGGCAGTATGGAAACATAGGAAATAATGAAAGTCAATGGAGATTTGAACTTTCTCCATTACAACAGTGGGAGAAGTGCCGGTATGTCATACCCCCGTATACCCCCCACTTCGCGCCCTAATATAGATATTATAATAGATACATAATTATTACAGGACCTGACAGACATGTTCTGCTTCTATGTGCTTAAACTCTTTATACATACTTAAGTGTCCTATTGAAGAGGATGGGAGGTGGGAGAGGATGACAAGGGGGCACATGTAGGTGTCCAGTGAGAGGATGGTAAGGGGCCACAGGATGCTGGGTAGAGGGAAAGGATGGTGGTAAGGGGCACAAGAAGGTGGGTATAGGAAGAGGATGGGAAGGAGACACAGGATTTATGTGTACAGGGCGAGCATGGTAAGGGGGCACAGGTAAGAGGACATATAGGACAAAATATGATGGTCTCACTCTCATCCAGCTGTTTGTGGAGATCGGTCAGGGTGTTGCGCAGGACTTTACACGGCTTCTTCGGTAGTGTCTGGTAAGTTGGAATTTTCTTCTCCTCACTCCTGGAAGAGAGACTGGGATTAGTCTGGAGTTTCACCTCAACAATCCACCCCTGTGATGGTCCTCTATTACCCAGGAGGTGCAGCCACGGACATAACCACTCTCTCTGATTATTACCCGTACAACAAAAAACAACAATGCCCCTGAACTGCCCTGGGCCATGAGATGAGGGTGGAGAATAGTCATAAACACAACCTCCCAGGGATCTTACTGGAATAAAGTGTTAGTGTCCAGGTCCACACACAGGACATCTTGTGGTGGATCGTGGAAGTTGAAGTAGCTGGAGTGAATGCCCACAATGAATGGGACTGGAGCAGAGAGGACATCGGAGAGGGTAAGGGGGCAAAGAGGGATGTAGGGGCACTGCCATTGCAGTGGGAAGATGATCTGCAGAGACAAGAAGGAGACAGCATCTAAGGGACCTGCAACGATCTCCTGCCCTCTGAGGGGCTTTAAGATGCACAGAAGTAACGTGGATGGTACTAGAGGCTCAGAAGGTACTGACCGACACCAGGGCCTCGCTCACGCTGGTCAGCACGTCCGGCCTCTGTGAATGGATCAGCAGCTTCTGTTCCGTCAGGACGGCCAGGAGCAGCGTCACCGCATTCTCGGGCCCAAGGTTCTGCAATAATGTCACGTAGCTCGCTCCGCTGCAAAACAAAAGGGGAGGAGCAGATTACCCAGAGCTCAGGAAGCAGAGCTAGCAACCAAAAACACCTTCCCCGCTCCATGGAACCAACAATACTATGTATTCCATGAATTACACAACAACCTCATGACTGAATTTGCATTGTCTGATGGTCTATACAATAATCGTTCAATATTTTCTATCACATAGAGCAGATGCTTTCCAGACTATGGCCAACTCACCTGAGGGGCAGAGGAGAAGACACAGGCTGGCACAGAAGAACATTATCGTATGATGACATCTGAGAAAAAAACAGCATATTAGATCAGCAACATCCAACTACAATCCCCTACATGTCCTAAGAATGCACTGAACATATGTTAGCTCTCCCTTCTTTCATGGCTGTGGTGGTGGTGTCTCTTGGGGAGGGTCCTTTCTCTCTGGGTAGGGGGACTCACCAGGGGTGTCCCTTGTATCCGGCACTTTTTGACCTGGCCGTGGAGCCCTTGGCGTGGCTTATTCGAACTGACCCTTTAATCCATGGTATTACAAGATTTATACATGGATGACCAACTGTTTTTTCTGGCTGACATGGATGGCTCAGTGTCCAGGCTGCTTGAGGTGGTGGACGCCTTTGGGACTTTCTCTGGACTATGTATTAACTGGGTCAAATCCAGTTTGTTGGGGTCATCCCTATGACCCTGCTCTTCCCTTGATTTGGGCCTACACATTTAAATAGCTTGGGATTGGATCTCGGCCAGGCCTTAATGTAATCCCCTTACTACTCTCTTTAAGACCAAGTATTGCTCATGGAAGCACAGTCCCCTAACTATGTCTGGACGAGTTAATCTCTAAATTATTATGCAGCCTAAATTTCTTTACACATTCCAAAACTCTCCCGACTACATCCCTAATAGAGTATTCACTGAAATTAATTTTGTCGCTGGCCCGTCTCATTTGGAGGATCAGTCCTCAAGTTTTTGAGTGATACCACCCTTGACACCGATACCCCCTGTGGGGAAATCTTTCCCTTTACAGTTTCCCCCTTATACTTTCTGGCACCTGTTATGGCTGTGCCACATGGTGAAGATTTTTTGGGATAAAACTTGGGCCATTATCCTATCTACACACTTTCCCTGTCTATAACACCATGTCCATGTACTTGTGTTTTTGGTTTGTACCTAGAGGAATTACTCGATCCACCAACATTTAGATATGTGTTTGCCTTCTTTATGTCACTTTTATGATTCAATAAAATTTTTTATAAAATAAATATGTGTTTGCGCTCACTTCCCTTGCTAAGGTGTGCCTGGGTTACTCTTGTCAATAATGTGGTTGGACATGAAGTTTCGCTATATGGCCAGAAATGATCTCCGTAAATTTCATACCGTTTGGCCCCTTGGCTTGCCCTCCCATATTATGTTGGTGCTCTTTCTGCTCCTGATGTTTCTGTGGACACCTGATACTCATAGCTGCCATCTGGCCACTGCGCAGTGCTCCCTCACCTCAAAACTTTGTCTATCCACTGTATTGTTGTGTATATATGTCTTGAAACTCATTTATGATATCCTACTTAGTGTAAACGATTACCTAGTGACTTTCCTGGGATGTACATACTGTATCGTGTATTGTATTAATTGTTTCTACGAAACTTAATTTTTTCTTCTTTAATCCAGTAGATTTCTATTGACTGAACCCTCAGCAGAGAGAAGAGCAAAGGATTCACAAATCTGCCAGTCGCTCACTCTGGATGATACTTCACACTGCATCATTCCACATGAAATCAACACAACTCCAGGAAACAAAACAAAATCAACCTTACATACTCTAATCTCAGTTACACTGGGTATAATAAATTCTGCCATGGGTGTAAAGGAAACCCCCCAAATCTTAGGCTGATACATACACTGGTTTGGAAATTATTTTTCTTTACTACTGCAATTATTTAGTGGAACAAATGCTTTAAACAATTTTTTATTTACTTTTGTAAAACAAAAAACATTCGTACCACAAGTGTTATATTGGGATCATGAGTGGGTCACTTGCTATAAGAGATATACTACAAGAGATTCTCTAGTTTCAGCCAGGACTGAGCTTAGCTCCCATGTCAACCTAAGAATGAACAGGCCTAGATAGCTCTCAATTTAATTTAATTCTCAATTTAACATACAGTTCAAACTGAAATCTCTAATTGCAAATAATCTGAACATGATCCCAATGTTAAATTTTGGTGATTTATTAATAACACAGGACCAGATTCAGACTTTAAGCACTATTGACTTACTCACAACTTATTCAAGAGTGAGCAAAACCATAGGAAACATCATCTCTCAACTGTAATACTGTTTGCAACTAATGAAATTTAACTCTGCAATTCAACATGATTTTGCCCACTCTTAAGTAAAGCCGGCCATACACTATAAGATAAATTGAAAGATTTTTCAAGAGTGGGCAAAACCATGTTGAATTGAAGGGGAGTCCAACTTAATTGCAATCAGTATTACAGGTGAGAGATTATGTTTCCTAGCACAAGTCTAGCACAAAAATAAAGTATTCTCCCTGCATGCAAACACTGCAACATTCATTTTACCTCCCCTGCAATTCAAAATGGTTTTACCCACTCTTGAAAAATCTTTAGATTGGAACAATTTATCTTATAGTGTATGCCCAGCTTAAGTCATGAGTAAAGCTGGCCATACACTGTATGACTTTTTAAACTGACCGGTCGATATCGTTCAAAAACGGTTGTCAATCAATTTTTTGATCTTTTGGTCTGCTCAATCTTATATCGTTTTTAAGGTAAAATATTGTTCAGTGTATGGACACTTGCAATAATCCTGCCATTGAGACCCACTTTAGAAGCATACACCAAATAATAAAAAAAAAAAAAAACGTTTGGAAGTTCTAAATTGAATATTTTATTTTACCATACAATTATTGTACAGTGTATGGAGGCTTCTAATTCCTAAAAAAAAAATGGTTCTTTTTTTCATCCAATTCACATTTAAGATTTATCACATAGTGTATGGCCAGCTTTAGCAAATAGCGCCTAAGTCTAAATCCGGTCCATTATGAACAATTTTTTCATTTTTTTTCAAAAGCATAAAAAATTTGTGAAAATCATAATTTTGAGTTATAATTTCCATTTTTTATTGAAACATTCTTCCCAACTATCTCAAACAGGTGAGCTGCAAATTCAATTTAAACAAATGTTAAAAGCACATGGAAGTTTTAATACCAAAGATTAGGGTATTATTTATCCATGGCAGTATTTAATATACCAGGGACTAAATTTACCAAAATGCATGACTGGAAAAGTGGGGATCAGATTCAAACACTGTTTCATTTTACATATTGGGGAATGTGAGTTTGAATCTGATCTGGTTGCTATGGGCCACATCCCGACTTTTAAATCTCCTTGTTTAGTAAATTTAGGCCCTGGTGTCATTACACTCTGAAGCCCTGTGTTAAATATGGTGAAATAGTAGCTGTCAGTAATGAGGAGGGATTCACACAGGGGTGACACACCTGAATCAGGATCCGGGGTCTCTGTGGAGAAGGGAAGGGGACGTTGAACATGAAGTTGGCGATATGTCTATAAGAGAGGTAAAGCAATCTATATGAATAAATTAATGTATATAATACATATTTATGTATTATTCTCAATATAAAATACACTGGATTCTAAACCCAGCAGCAAATCCATGCAGATACTAGTGTTCATTTCCAGTTGGTGTGACCACTCCCTCCCCATTCCACTCAGACTCACCTCTCTATGGGCAAGACGTGAGGTCCAGAGATAGAGTAACGATAGATGAAGAACAGAAATTTCTGGAACACTTCAAAGAAGGGCCAGTGTGACAAGACGCAAATGCTCTTCTTGGTTTGGACGGACCGCCCGGTCACGGGTCGCCGGTCCACCACGCTCAAGAGTCCCAGTCTCTGTCGCTGATTCTCGGTCAGAGCCTCCTGCGGGTACTGCTCGTAAAACTGGATAGCGGCGCCGTATACCTGGCAGGCAGGACAGCATCAGAGGGCACACACCCATGAGGGACGGGTCAAGGGAGGGCGACAGCAGCGGGCACTCACCTTCTCTCCCGATGCCCCAGTTAGTACGAAGGTGGAGAAGACAGGCAGTGGGTACTTGGCATACAGGGACCAGTTTTCGATGGTGGCCCCCATAGGCAGGCAGAAGATGGGCACCAGCTCAGGAAAAGGGAACTCGGTGTCAGTCTCTGGGAATCGACCAATCACTCCTAATGACATCACACGGTCAGAGATCACCCGTCATTCACAGTACAGGAGATAAACAGGGAATATCAGATACGCTAATAATGACCGACCTGCTTCATACACCAGGCTGTGCGTCTTTGCCATTGCCTTCTTATAGCAGAGAAAGAGAGCTGAGCCAAACTACAAAGAAAGAGATAAGACACTGGTAATACACAGTCCAGACACTAGAAGGAGCCAGAAAGACATCCGGTCCAGATACTAGAGGAAGCCAAAGACAGACACCTAGACCAGACATTAGTGAAAGAGAGAGAGTCACAGTCTAGATACCAGTGCAAAACAGACAGAGAGAGACAACCTGTCCAAACTTCAGATGGATTTGATAGACAATCCAGACACTAGAGAAAGAGAGAGACACCCAGTCCAGATACTAGAGCAAGAGAGACACCCAGTCCAGATACTAGAGCAAGAGAGACACCCAGTCCAGATACTAGAGCAAGAGA
>JABWIB010005605.1:7528-21112 GCA_016617825.1 Platyplectrum ornatum
ATTTTCTTAAAATTGTGAAAAATTGCTACTAAGTTTACGAGCCTCCCTTCCTCCTAAAAAATTAAAAGGAGGTTTAAAAAATGATGGCAACAGAAAGTAGACATATTGAAATTATTATTTATTATCTATTTGGTGTGGTATGTCTATCTGTGTTACAAGCAGAAATTGTAACATTTTGAAAATGGCAAAATTTTTCATGAAATTTGCGCATTTTTCATGAAAAAATACAGACTGTATCAACCAAAATTTACCACTAACTTAAAGTACAATGTGTCATGAAAAAACAATCTCGGAATGACTTGGATAAGTAAAGGCCTTAAAAAGACTGCCACTCTATGTGGGTACAGTGCTGGTTGTATCTGGTGAAAATCCTTAAAGAAAATGTAAAATTTGACCAGCTCAAGAGTTAGTTAATCCCAGTGGGAACTTTAAGGTAATGGTACGGCATTAAGCCTCTAGTTGGGAGGGGCGGGGCTTATGAAGGGGAAGGGGCTTAGTGGCAGAAGAGGTGCCAGTATGCCGTACCGGCATATACCAGCCCACTTCGAGTCCTGGTTCATTCTTTTCAACTAACGGAGTTACCTCTAAATAATGCATTAGTAAGCAGAATTAATTATAATTAATTATATCAAGCTAAATTGGAATTTTAAAAAGGTGGAAAATTTCCAAGTTATCTTGTTACTATGCAGTCAAACACCTAGGGAGCCTGGGTTGATCCGAGTTGAAGGCAGACAGAATGATGTCCCCATGTGCAAGGGAAAGATTGAAAAACATGGATGGGACTGCGCATACCGAATGTAAGCTGTCTCCCAGGCGCTCGGGTTCGACATATTGCGGATCGGGTGGACAGATTGTTGAGATGCACCAGTGATCAATTTAGGGGAAGCCATTAAAAAGGAGTACAACGACCAGTGTCTCAAACTTAAGGCAAGGACATCCAGGGTAGTATTTTTGGAAATACTGTGCCACATGCTACTGCAGCAAGGCAGAGAGAGATTAGGGAGGTGTTAGGGAAAAGGATCGTTAGAAGGTTGCAGGAGATTTTAAACTAGGATGTGGGGGGTGGGGCAAACAAGTATCTGTGAAATAGGTAATGAGAGTAGTAAAGGGGATTTTAATAAGAGTCATAGGAGTGGTGTACAGGGATGGGAAAGCTTAGTTGAGAAGGAGGGATCCTTGTTGCAGCCTATAAGGCAAAAAAATAATGTCCAAGAAAAAAATAATAACTAAGGGAGGTATGATTTGTGCATGAAGGCAAATGCAAGAAACCTGACAGGTAAAATGGGGGGGAGGTTAGAATTAATAGCAATAAGCGAGCAATATGATATTATAGGTATTATGGAAACATGGTGGGATGAAACTCATGACTGGACAGTAGACTTGAAGGGCTATACACTGTCCTGCCTTTATGTTAAACCAGTGTTAAAACCAAGTTTCATGAAAATGATATACAATGGTATTGGTGATAATATAGAGGCACTGTGGGTGGAAATCTCTAGGAGGTAAAAATTCTAAGAAACTGATTATAGGAACAAGCTATACACCACCTAATAAATAATAATAAGTTTTCTAGAGGAAGCACACCAAACAAAACAGAGGGGGGCACCAAACAAACCCTGGGGACTTTGACACTTTCAGACCCAGATCTGGCAGGCCCCAATGCTGAGTTATCATAAGAAATATGTACTGATGGAGTGACCACTCTCCTGAAACAATAGCCTGCTGGCAGGGAAGTTCGCTTCTCGGAATGTGAATGGCTGAAATTGTGGGAACAAACATCTCCGCCCATTGGAAGATCATCACCGTCTCTTTCACTGCCTCGGAGCATCTTGTTCCGCCCTAGGGAATGAGATAAACCACCAACGTGGCATTGTCCGATTGAATGTACAGAGCGTGACCCTTCAAGTGAGCCTGATAAAAAATATCAGAGCCATGTAGACTGCTCTGAGTTCCCAAAAATGTATTGAAAGATGCGACTCCTCCGTGGACCAACGACCCTGAAGGCAGAGGTGAAGAGTGACTGCTAACCAGCATGTCAGACTTGTGTCTGTGGTGACCACTATGGAATTGCAAACGGGCGACCCATGGATAGATGATCCCTGGAAAGCCACCACTGTAGGGAAAGTCTGGTCTCTGGTATGAGACAAAGAAACTGACTCCTGAGATAGAAATCTCTCTTCCGCTGATGAAGAATGTTCCACGGGAATGCTCTGGAGTGGAATCTGGCAAACGGAATGGCCTCGAAAGAAGCTACCATCTTTCCCAGGAGGTGCATACAGATTGGCCACAACCTTTTCCAAAGGTCAGAACACCTTGTAAAGAACAGTGTCAAACACCAACCCTAGAAAAAGCATTCTTTGGGAAGGAAACAGATTTGATTTCTGTTTTGATCAGCCATCTGTGTGACTCCAGGAAAGATAAAGAGAGCCAGATGATGTTGTAGCTGGTCTCTTGTTGGAGCCTTTAACAAAAGGTCATGCAGATAGGGTATAATATTGACCCCCTGCACTCTCAACTCGCTGACCATGACTCCCATACCCTTTGTAATGATCCTGGGTGCCGTGGCCAAACGGAATGGGAGAGCCTAGAATTGAAAATTGCCTGTACTGAACTATGAGATTGGAATGGATCTGCTACAGGGACATATTAACACCATATACTCTCCTGCTTCCATGCTGTTAATAACACAGGGACTCCATTCGGAATCTCAGAACTCGAAGCCTGGAGTTTAAGTCCCTGAGATTCAGGATGGATCGAAGGGAACACCTTGGACCTTTGTATCAAGGGCACCAGTACAATCACTCTTTGGCACTGTAGCAGGTCTAGGGCCTGACACATAACATTTTTCTGCTTTTAAGGAAGGAACTCTAGAGCGTAACCCTCTGCTATTATAGACAGAATCTAATCATTAATCAGGCTATACCTATTTAAAACAGAACAACCCATCCCGGATTACAGCTGCTTGAAAAAGGGTGTATCTCACGAAACGTGTCGTAAAGTAGGTCTTTTTTCACATGTACTGTGCTGCAAAAGGTAAATACTGATTACTTTTATCACCTGAATCTGGAGGACTGAAATTCTGACTATCTGTTATGAGAAGTATAGCTGGCCATACACTATAAGATAAATTGTTCCAATTGAAAGGTTTTTTCAAGAGTGGGCAAAACCATGTTGAATTGCAGGGGAGGCAGATTGAATGATTTGCAATCAGTATTACAGGTGACAGGTGTTGTTTCCTCGCCCACATCTAATAACAGTGTAACAGTAACACTGGTCAGTATCTGTGTGCAAAATGCAAAATAAAGTATTCTCCCTGCATGCAAACACTGACATTAATTTTACCTCCCCTGCAATTCATCATGGTTTTACCCACTTTTGAAAAAATCTTTTGATTGGAACAATTTATCTTATAGTGTATGGCCAGCTTTAGACGTCCTACAAACATCACTAGGAGTCATTCAGCGAGCTCGCTTAACAAGGACAACACTTTTTGACTGCAGGACTATCAGGTGCCTCGCTTACCAACATGTGAGGAAAATTACTCTAAAACTGCACGGCACACTGTGGTGGACCGGTGCTGTTCGGATTTTCTTTCTCCAGACAGACAATACGTCTAATGGGACCCTGCAACTTCCAATTTTGGATTATCCAGACTGACATTGCGGTATAAGTATTTTCTGCATATTATACTTGTTATATTTATAGCTTACCTTAAACTGCCGGTTATTTATTTAAGGATACATCATATTCATGCAGCCCGTGACACATTTTATTTTTTATTATTAGTATTTAATTCTTGTTTATATGTTTATTAGAATTTTAGTAAAGGTTATCGTTTATTTTACCACTTGCTTTAGTGTCTTTATCTATGTTTTTTCCATATGTCTTTAGATTTTAATTGGTAATTAGCGCTGTATTTTTAGTTTTTATTATAGACAGAATCCACTGATTTGAGGTGGAAGCTATAGGCAACATCCCACTTTTTCAATCCTGCAGTTTAGTAAATTTAGGCCTATATCCCTAGAACTGTAAAGAGGACACACAGTCACACGCTAAGATAAGAGGAAAGGAAGTTTCACAGCCAACAGAAGAAGGGGTACAGTAAGGGCAGTCAAGATGTGGAATTTATATGGAAGATTCAATAGATGTATAGACAAATTTTAGAGGAAAAAGGAATCCAAGGTTACAACTGGCAAGTAAAATATTACCCTAGTCAGGAGGGAGCTTTTTCATATTTTGTCTGGATCAACTTTAATTGTAAAATAGGATCGCGGGAGATCCAAAATTTTTCGTACTTGATGGACTGCTGTCTTTTTTCACCCTCAACAACTACGTCACTGTGTTACTAAAAGACACTGGTGCAACAATTTGGAAGCAAATTTGCTAAATGGGAGCAAACATGTTGATTTAATAAAAAATGTCGAGACGTGCAATTCAGGGGCGGAACAACCAGCGGTGTGTGCGGCGCATGGTTGCAACACAGGGGCCAACCGCCTTATGTGACCCACGACCTCAGCATCGGCTGTTTCACAACATCTGAAGACTCNGAGAGCCGGACGCAGATCAGATGCAATGAAGTGGAGAGCCTCACGAAGACCAGTGTGAGTGAAGATAGGTGTTAGAGATATTTTTTTCTATACCAGTTCGGGCCCCCAATGCCTGTTATATTATGTAAAATAAATAATGTCTGCTGTCTGTTTCTACAGCAAATAATATGATAAAAAATAATAAAAAAAATAAATCATAACATATGCATAAAAATAAAACATTAAAATAAATTAAAAATGTATAAAAAATAATAAAAAATAATAAAAGCAATTATTAAAAAATAATACAAATATTTAAACATTATTTTAAAAATCATTAAAAAATAATAAAAAAAAGTAAAAAAAAATGAATGATACAACAAATATATTATTTTATTGACATTATTTTATTATAATTTTTTTTTCACAATACTGTCATTAGTGTATATATCGATGTAAACACGCAGCTGCTTCTGCTGCAATCCTCTGCGTGTGTAACTGGTATAACATCAGTGTTGTGCCTCGGGAGCTACAGTCCCCATTCTACCCACAGAGTGGGGCAGCAGAAGAAGCAGCGTTGTTCATGTTACAATGTATAAACTAATCACAGCGCACTTTGGCCTATTACCCAAACAGGCACCATACACATTACAGCCTAGTCTGTCAGCACTGCTCGGTTAGTTTTAAAGGCACCGTTCACACTGAGCGCACCGCCTAGGCAGTTGACTAAGCTGTGTAAACGGGATATTCTTTATATGATTATGATATATATTGGGGATGGGGGAATATTACATTTTTTGAGGAGAGGGGTGGGGGGGCCCAAAACATTCTTATGCACCTTGGCCCATGACTCGCTAGTTCCGCCTCTGATGCAATTGGCTATAGAGTTCACCCGTGAGGTTTCTCTTGGATCACTAAAATTTGCAGCCAGATCTAAAGCTACCAAGCCATATCAGTGCGTTATGGCTTAAACTTTGGCAAGCAGACATTCAGTTAGAATACAGGTGCCATACTGTACCTTTTCAAGGAAATTCTGAAATTATTAATAAAAGTTCTGGAGGTAGGTCTAACTGGTTGCCTCAAGATGGTGCAGACAAAAAAGCCTTTTTGGGGCCCAGCAAAATAAAATCTGTATACATATATATATTGGGATTTATTCAGCAGAGGTTAGAACCAGCTTTTTCTGCTGTCTTCAAGAAAGTGGCTGTCGTGTAAGTTGGAAATAACTTCATGAGTGAGAAGCAGCCTGGCTGAGGAGAGGACGTGAGGACGTGATCAATGATTCCTGTTATCGCTGAAGGGACCACTGGGCTAAAGCCAAAAGAACAGAGAGACCTCTGAGAGCCATGACCACCAGATACAGCTTGCATGTGATCACATTGAATAGAGCGAGTGACAGAGTTTCTCTGCAAAAGAGATTTTAAGGTTTCTATTCCCTATTTTTCATTGTCTGTAAAGCTTAGGGTGTTTTCAGGACCATCTGTATTCTTGTAAGAAGTTTTATAATGGAATCTCTCAAATCTATTCTCCCGGATCTACATACAGATATGTATTTCACCACCATAAATTAAAAGGATGCTTATCTCCAAGTTCCTATGTTTATAAAACTATCACAAATATCTATGCTTCATGATCTTTAGTCATCATTATTAGTTTTGAACGAGGCTCAATGAGCCACAAGTGTATAAGGTGAGATAAATCCCCCTTTTACAAATAGCGTAAGGGGGTGTGAAAAGAATTGGACCGGCCCCTAAAATTACTATTTAGGGAGATTGAAAATTGGGGATGTTGCCCATAGCAACAAGATTAAAGCCACATTCTCCAGTATGTAAAATGAAAATGAGAGCTTCAATCTGATTAGTTGCTATGGGCAACATCCTCACTTCAATCTCCCTGCTTAGTAAATTTAGGCCCTAGATCCTGATAAAGCTCATACTATGCAAGTATTAGGCAGTGGAATAGGTGAGGTTTCACACAAGAGTTCTTTAAATGAACTTTCTGTAACAATGGGACAAGAAGGTTTGGATCAGCCAATCTTCATCTTACTATAAATGGAAAAGTCTGAACTGGTGGACGAACACTCAGGTTAATCCAAGCAAATCCATTTTTAAAAGGACCCTGTGTTCATAGCCACTGACTATTCTAAATTAAAAAATCTGGAATGTTTGTCTGCAGTGTACATAGCAGGTAAAAAGAACAGAGAGACCTCTGAGAGCCATGACCACTGGATACAGCTTGGATGTGATCACATTGAATTGAGCGAGTGAAACCCGAGGAGCGCATCCGCAACCACCAAACCCCGAGTAATTAGGCCGCAGCCAGCTCCAAACCGTGAGGGATGAGTCAGTCTAAAGTGGCAACACTATCAGCATTACGGTACCCATAGTTGTAAGACAGAAGTGCTAGCAGAGAGTACTTTACTCTGTCCCTTCAGTTTACAGTATAAGGCTACCTTCAGTTACACAGTTACATTGTCTATCAGTAATAGACTATAATAATTCGGGGACCTGAGCTTTAAAACGCCTTAACCATATTCACAAACTCGGTCTCAGTAAGCATAANACTTTTTCAAGGGGTATA
Organism: Platyplectrum ornatum; assembly: GCA_016617825.1. Taxonomy (NCBI): domain Eukaryota; kingdom Metazoa; phylum Chordata; class Amphibia; order Anura; family Limnodynastidae; genus Platyplectrum; species Platyplectrum ornatum. Next base: position 14,635 of record JABWIB010005605.1, read on the forward strand.
TGCATAAACACAGGCTGCAACTTACCCTACAAAAGGAGTGTGAGATACTTAATTAGTCAAGACTGCTTTGTCCAAACTACTACAGTGAGGTAGTTTCTGATAACAAGAAGTCATATCGTGTTTACCTTAATATTTTGGAATGAAGATGCAGAAAGACACATGAAGGAAACTTAACAGACTTTCAAGTGAAAAATTCAGCTCACTAGTTTTGATATGAATGCATTCATATACTTGTAGCCACAAACAGTATTTTCCTGGAGATAACTAAACCTAGGATTTCCAGCAATGCTAACCTGACACCCCCCATATGAGGGAGATATGACAGGGTGCCTTTCAACGGATTAAACTATGCAAAATGGATTGTGGAAAAGTTAATTAATTTTTATTATAATAGATGAATTGACGTACCCCAGGAAGGGTAATTGGTTTAAAGTTGTTCAAGCCCTGTCTTTGCGCTAACCCCACCCCCATGTATCCCAATCTAAACTGGAATAGAGGGGAGAAGGAAAGGAAACCTGCCCACATAGGATAATAATTCTCTAAATCTAAAATAACCACACATTGTTATAAAAGATTCACTTTTATTTTAACCCCTTCCGACACTGCGCCGTATATATACGGCACAGAGCGAGGGTCTTTAAAGCTCGTTTAACTGTCATCCCCTGTGGCATTGCTGTCACTGACAGCTGCGATCTTACTGAANCCGGGGNTGANCAAAATTATTGGCCCCATTCCCGGCAAAGGCTGCGATTGGCTAGTCAATTCTGACTAATCAATTGCAGCTTTTAAGGCGTCAGTCTTCTAATAGTAAGCACAGATCCTGTGCTTATTTAACACAAACAGGCTATTAGTATCCTGTTTGTGAATTAATAAGAACAGGATCTATGTAAAAAAAAAAAAAAATGTATTGTGTCCATTTNTATATACAGGGCTCGAAGTGGGGATTCTATAGTGCCGGTATGGCGCTAAGCCCCGCCCCTTACATAAGCCCGCCCCCTCCGGACCCTTCGTTTTTTTCAACTAACATTCCCCCCTCCAGTGCTGAGGGGGCGGAGCTTAGGAAAGGGGGCGTGGCTTCGCGGGAGAAGTGCCAGTATGCCATACCGGCATATACCGTCCCACTTCGAGCCCTGTATATACATATATATATATAATATATATATATATAAACTTTAATTAGAAGTATAGGGGAAAAATGTTAGATGTCAGGAAACATCCTGTAATTTGTAATACATAGAAAGCCATCCAACCCAATTATGTGTGACCCAGTGCTTTTAGGACTGTTCGAAGATTGTTGTAATTTTATTTATTGATTTTTTTTTTTTTTGTATACTCCCATTTTTATAGGCTTAGTCTATTAACACTACCCGACTTCCACATTCGTTTATGTGATGTCGTGTGTGTGCGTGTGGATCCCTTAGCATACAAGTTGACATTCTGTATGTTAGCGGATCCATTAACTAGGTGGCCAGGGGTTATAATTAAATTAGCAACTTAAGGCAGGGGTACAGCAGCGTAAGCCCCTGCATTTTCCTCACTCTCTACTGCCATTTCTGCAAATAGATCCCATTTAGGGTTTTCGTCTTTACTGAAGAATTGTTTTTTTGTTTTCAAAGGATATAATACTCAGTGGGCAGGGGGAATGGCTAATTTGGCAAACTAATGCATTGCAAGAGAGATTCTTGGTTACTTTATAGAGGAATAGGCAATTATTTATGCATGAGAACGCCTAGTGCCAACAACTGTATGTATTTTATTCTCCTGCATTCCAGGATTCCCACATTTATGCTACTACTATAAATACCCAATTTCTTAAAAGATGTTTTAATGAAAATGTATGTGTTTATAAAAGGTTCTGGTTTTTGAGTTTTGACACTAGTAATACTGAATATAATTTTGGGCACCATGCAAGATGTTGACATCATTGCAGACAATCAGTACCAATATAATGAATATAAATGGTCTATTTTATTTTTTATTTTGTCAACCTACTAAATCAGTGTTTGCCATAATAGATTTTATTATGGCCTCCATGAAAAAGAAAGCTGTAAGAAATCTTGAATTTAAAATTTTCTCAATATTCCTCAAATTCAAAGAGTAAACTTCATTAAACAGATTTGTATCTTTCTCTAGGATAGTACTCCTCAATCTCCCCCCCCCCCCCCCCCCCCCCCCTTTTTTTTTTTTTTTTTTTTTTTTTTTTTAGTCTGCTGATACAAAAGGTTAATCCCTGCCAGCCCTGACAGGAAAAATGTTCACGCTACAAAATATCAGTGGGGTCAAACTATACCCGTATATAGTTCCTTGAGGGGTTTTGTTTTACTTCTTGGGGGATTTTACTCTACTGATACAACCGGGGCTCTGCATGGCGCACTACAACCATTCCATTTGAATCTGTGCTAAAAAATTTTTACAACCATATATGGGATATTTCTAAAATCTTCACAATCAGGGGATTACATTTTAAGTTTTGTCTCATGGGTAACATCTGTCCTGGTTAACATCGGTCCAGAATAAAATGGATTAACTGATGTTCTGATCTCTCCAACATTTGAAACGAGCCCATGACAATATATAAATCCCCATCTTGTCACCGGGCAATGGATTATCCTGTTCGGGGCAATGGGCCTGTAAAGTCAGTAGGGACTTTCAGTCACTGGTGCATCTGGCACCTCCCCACCTCTGGATCTCACCTCATTCCGTGGGGCCTCAGGACATCTTGTCCACTCTGTCATGTCTACACTCTATGGCCAGGAAGTCTTTCTTACTGCTGCCCACCTCAGTGCCACAAAACGCTGCCATTTTTCATGATAACACCCCTCGATCGCCTCTCTCACTGACAAGAAGTTATCACTCACACTTCATGGCAGGACATGACCATATATGTATATGTAACAGTTGATAACAAGTCAGGGACACCTTAACTAGATAAAACTGGTATAATTAACCCTTGTGATCTTGGGGTATCACACAAATTCTATTATTGATATTTTAGTAAACTGGAACATACTGTGGTGTGTGATCATTAATTTAATAAGCATTTTGTACATATTGAACTGTATATTGGGATGATTATCTTCTAAGTGTTTCAGTAAGCCTATGCTAGAAAGATAGAATTGTTTAGACTATTTAAAGAAAAATTTAGTGATAGGAAGGAAAGGTTATAAATAGTAAGCGTGGTAAGAGAGTATAGATATAATATTCTAGAAGGCTTAATGTTAGAATTAAATAATGTATTATAGTCTTTACAATATTCCAGTGAAATAATGGATAATCAATTTGTTTGGTTACAACGACCATACTTTCTCAGTTCATTGCGAGGATTTAACCTCACAATTTTTGTTTTTTTTTAAATAACACTATAAAAATATAATACAATTGTCTCATCCTTCGGTCCATTGGGGGTCTCTGTATCACATGCCTCACTCTAGGGTGAGATCAGCACAGGGGCAGAAGAGAGCGACGGGAGAACCACCAGGTATAACACCACATCTGGACCATTGGTGGTGACATCACACTAATGTCACTGCAGATTTTCTCAGCAGGTTCAGTATCCATCCAGGCAAGGTCCTGCAACTGGCAGTTGACAGGCCTTGGGACTTACCAATGATACCCAATTGTCACAGGGGCAAGTGCTGCAGCCAAATACACAGTCGCTGTTGAGACCGGCACCTTAAAGAGGTTTTTTTTTATTAAAGTGAATAATACATGCTGGTGTAACATGAGGTTCTGACTGATAAGAGTTAACAACAACTTGATTTCCTTCAAGCTGTTCTTAACAAGGGTCTGGCAAACAACTCTTTGAAGGGACAGATATCAGCTTTTACTGCCATTCTGCATAAGGAGCTATAATGGGACAAATTTGTACCCCTTTTTTATAAGCAGATAATAAAAGCAGACCAGTCCTGGCAGAACAGACCTGAACTAGCACTAGGGTGGACTGGAGGTTTGCGAGGTTTTGGTTTATTTGTAATATATTTTTCTGTACTATTTGTTATGGCCATCACTTTTCTTCAGGTGAACTTATTGTGTATGCATGTTTGATGTCCTTTGTGCCCTCATGTGACTGTGTATTATCATGAGATATTCCTTTTATATGTCCCAATAAACAAAAGTTGGTTGTTTTTTTAAATTTAAATAAAAATACAGAATATAAAGTAAAAAATATGACTGTGTCCAAGTTACAGTAACCATTTTGTACTCTGCCTGGGGAGATTACCAAATATTGTTTCCTTTACTTCTCCATGGCAGAATACATATAGTTACTTTCCCATTTGTTTATTGACATGTTTAGTTAGTTCATATTTTTCAGTTGTTAAAGAGGAAGACATAGGAAGGAGGCATGTGTGACTTCCTTTTCCTGTCCTGTCTCCAAAGAGGGAGAATTAACCCATTGTTGAGAAACACTATTAATAGATGCAGTATTCGGTAATAATATACAGTACTATTTTCTTAATATTGTTGCCAAGGGGCCTGCAAGCCCAGACAACTAGACAAATACAGAAGAAACAACCTGACAATTAGAGATATGGAGAATCCTTTGGTGGGGTGGAGCGGTCAGCTTGTGTACTGCAAGAATGGATGGAAGAGGTGAGGTAACATCAAGCAGTGTGTAAATTTTAGGTAGGGTCCTGAAGTCAGAACTTCCATATATGTATGAAAATTAGGATCGCAGAGATCCACTGTCTTAAACCCATGGTACACGGACAATTGGAGGTATGTCTCACTCAAGGGCGTCTGTTGGGGCAGGATTGTGGTCTGGTAAGTCCAGTTGTCTCTCAGGAATCTAGAGCTACTAGGACAGGCAACCGGGGTAATTCTGGTTACCACAACGAAGCTGAAGAAATGAATGAAAGTTGCTCAGACGGCAGTCCAGTGGCATCACCACACGCTTGAATCTACCACAAGGTGACAACTCACCCAACCACTTATAATTGTCCGTCCCTTTATATACTTTTTTCCCCTCAGGCTAAAACACCATCAGGCTCCATAAAAAACTTGTCACCTGAACACGCTCAGAGCATGCAGACTTATTGTTCAATTAGGTAGTAGACACCTTCTCACCTCCCTGACCTGTAAGATTGAACCGGTTCTTTTACTACTGAACTTTTAACCCTAGTAACCCGGTAACGGGTGTCACACAGGCAGGTGTGTAAATCGCTTCAGCAGGCAGCTAGACTCCAAATGTGATACACCAAAAGACATAAATAAGTCCTCTGTTGTCCATTTGACAGAGGGCAAGTTTGTTGTAAAGCTGTCACCAGCAAAGAATAAGTCTGCAGCCAAGGCCTGATCAGTGAGACCGACAATGTGAAGTGTGTGTTTCAGGAGTACTCAGTGGGCGATGAAAAACAAGGGAACCAGTGCCATGAAATGCCTGAAACTGCCTGAATCATATATGCTCAAACGAGCGTGTTAGTGACTCGAGTTACTCGTTACCAAAGGACCAAGGATCAAAGGACAGGGAAGAGCCAAAGATTTGCCGGCCAAAACTGCATTAGTGGTCAGCTAAGTCTATCCCCAGGGCCTCCAGTTTAGTACTGTCTTTATTATAATCGGAACCTGCTACAAGACACAATGGTTAGTCCACCAACAATATTATGTTGGAGAAGAGATAAAAGCTATACCAAGTTAAGTAGAAGTGTTTCTAGTTATAACTGGGTTCTGTATAAATGTATTTATATCCCAGGGATTGCAAGACCATGCAACTACCTGAAATACTGTGATAAAGACTAAGCTGATTTTCTGTTCAATGTGTCCGCACACAATTAATCAGAAGAGACTAAACCCATCTTTTACAATTGTGCTTGAAGTGGTTCTCTTGTTGAATTTATAAGTTTGCATTGTTGTTGAAAACTAATTGTTATCCTTACTGAGAAAGGCTAACCTGGGGGTCTCCGTCCCTCCTGCTTCACTTTCGGGTGATGCCAGGATGTGGGGGGGTGGGTGGAGCTGTGTGATGGAGAACAATGTTCCCTACCACCTGACCCCACCGGTGCTGCCATCACACATATAGGAAGACTAGATTGAGCTACAGAAAGTGTAAGAGGTTTGTCTGGGGAATATAATTGAGGCATGTTTGTAACATGAGGGATAATATTTTTAATATTTTGTAATAGGTTGTAAGACATAGACGTATAAAAGACGATATATATGTCAATATAACATGTAATGTTGGATGAGGTATTTCACTGAAGGGGGCATACAATATGTAATTTGGTATGAGGCACTTGACTGAATGGGAATATATGTTATTTAAGATGATACATAATGTATGGCATGAACGTAATGTGGCATGGAGGCACTTAAAATAAAATTTTGAGCCAGATTTTTTTTTTCAATTATTAAATTTATCAAATTAAATTATCCTCAACTGCGAATGGCCTCCAAATATTGCAATATTGCAAGTATTTGCTTTATGATAAGTAAATCTGTAATTTAATAAACATTTTTTCCCCAAAAGTAGTACTTAAAGAGT
>JABWIB010005605.1:23210-36198 GCA_016617825.1 Platyplectrum ornatum
ATATATTTGACCAAATAATTTGTAGAACAAAAATGTTTTCAGACTGTAAAGATGAAATATTAACAGTTCCCTGAGAATTCATAAATTTGTAAGTTTAATCATTTAGTAAGGTTTTATAAGTATAATAAGTATTTGCACTTAAATGTTAATAAAAACACATTTAAATGATGATTACACTAGAAAAAACTATAATATATAGCAACCAAATATACTAATGTTTTTTGTTTTTGAACACATTTATTAACGTTGTAAACAACATGCTGCTGTAAATTTAATTAAGGGTGTTTTATACTCTGGATTAATAATTCTCCTTTTTTATTTATCTTTATATTGCTTTGAATCTTATATATTCTAATACTGGGTGCATTATATGATAATTTGGCATATATTATACAACACACATACATTAATTCAAAAACACTAGAAGAAATTCTATTTTTTAAATATATTTTATAAAATGGAAGGAAAATCCATCCATTGTGGTTTCTCATTTAAAATTTTGGGAAGAACATTAAAAGGTAAGAAATGTTTGTGTGTTTACTGGTGTAAAGCAAATTAAATAAAAAATGTTACAATACCGTAACCTGTTGGAAACAAAAATGGGTATTGCAGCACTAGGGAAAAAAGCTTTTATTTTACAGCTACTACATTATTCTATCTACGCAATACCGTATATAATCATTAATCTACATGCATACACATTATCCAATAATTAAACATACTCAAAGAGCGCAACACTGTTACCCGCTAAAATAAATAAAAAAAGAAAGTAGATAAGTCACACACACACGTAAATAAACAAAACAAAATAATTGAAAAAGCAAGTACACTGTTTAAGAAAACAGAATTTAGTTCACTTCCCAATATTAGTTTGCTCATACTGCTTCTTTAAATTGTACAGACATAAAAAAAAGTAAATACATGTTCTCCAGTGTATATAGTTTATTGAAATTTTCACACATTAAAAAAAATGTAAGGAGCACACACAAAAGTACAAAATTAAAACAGGATATAATAAATTACCCCCCACCCCCTTTCCTGGAAAACAAAACATACAATGATTGTCAAAGCTAGACATCAGTCATAATCTTAAATATAATATTCACAAAGCGCAAGTTGAAAATGCTAAACAGAAGCAAAAAAAAAAAACACAACAAAAAACATAACTAACTATACATTGTCATTGATTGTCTTTTGTGTTATTAAATTTAATTAATTCTCCATAAATTATTGTTATAAAAACTTCAAGTACATAAACAATGTTCAAACGATAACAAAATTGTGTCCTGCTTTTTATTGTAGCAGGATTTCTGATAAAATAATCACACATTTCCTACTTAGTGGAAATGTCACTTACCTACTTTAAAAACACTTGGTGTGTATTTGTAAATAAATTTGATTTAAATAAACCACCAAAAGAACAATAGATATATATATTTCTTACAAGTAGGTTTTCATATATTTTACCAAATAATTTGTAGAACATAAATATTTTCAGACTGTATGTTTGATAACAAATGCCATAAGATTATGTAGCATACTTATTCGATTGCAGAATTGCTCCACCAGTGTTGTGTCTACTAGTAATTCAAGAAAAATATAGTTAAAAATTAAACATAGGAATCATTGTTTATCTTTAAATTATTAAAATTTAAGTGCCATCTTTATCAATTTACTGTTGGATGTACATAGACTTTTTCTTAAAAAAAATGCTACACATGTATTTTGAACATGCATAATATTGTAGGAGAAAGCTATATTGTAAATAAAATTGACTTGGAAAAAATAAAGAAAATAAAAAACATGACGTACGCACTTTTCTAATTTTAACAGCATATTTCTCTCCCAAAAATATTTATAACTCATTTGTCTGAGCAATAACTGAAAACAACAACTATTCATGCAGTGCTGTTGTTTTAATAATAGGAGTAAACTAAAAGCAGCATTCAAGTTGCCAAAATCTCATTAAGTTATACTAAACATACATTATAAATTCACATTCACTACTTTTCCAACTTCAAATCCTTCTGCTTATTTTAAACCATGTCTTCACAGCCACACTCAGAGAGTTAATCTCTTTTTTACTGTAAAGGACATGGATGCAAATATGTAAAGAAAGGATATTGAGGTACAGGATATGTTTATTGAACAAAAAATCCCTTTAAAAAGGAACCACCACAAAAAACCTATGAGCATGATAACAAAATTTAAGTATGTCACTTTCAAATTCCAGTGATTCCACTGCATTTCTTCTTAACCAAAGAAACAAATACCAACAAAATAAATAAATATTTTAAACACACTACCTAGTGTATAGATGAAATTCTGCTAAAGTGCAACATTGATATTCAACTATAGCTTTAGGGAAACAAATGCTTTTCAATTTTGAATGAGCATTGTCCAAATAGATCATAAATAAGACATTCATTTAAAAAAAACAAAAACATGGCTCATATTTGCATACTAAAATAGTAATTTCCTGTAAATGTAATGTTAGGATGAAAGGAAGAAAGGCTATGTAATACCTTGTTATATATAGTGACAGTGCAAATGTCTACATATATGTATGCATACATACATATAATTATAAAACATGTATGAGCGCATGCACATACATTCTGTTCATTTCCACAGTTCTTGAGAACTATCTTCTAAGGTCCAATCTCTTACTCCAGGCAAGCTCAATGCTTCACTTTTAACAGATAAAGAGTTTACAAGTTCACAGTGAAATTTTCTTATGTGCCTATACAGGTCTCCAGATTGTGTAAACCTTCTCTCGCACCACTTACAAGCATGTGGCTTTTCTCTAGTATGAACAACAGCATGCCGGCTCAAATTGTGGGAGTACTGGAAACTCTTTCCACACTGAGTGCACGTGAAAGGCTTTTCCCCAGAATGAGTCCTTTCGTGACGTTTAAGCGTGTACATACAGGAAAATGTTTTACCACAGAGGGAACAGGTGGGAACGTGGACATCAGTAGTGGGCTTACTACGTATTCCATCTTGTTCTCTGAAATGTGTACTTAAATGAATCTGGAGGATATGAGGACTTGGAAAAACTTTGTTACACAATGGGCACATAAAGATTTGACCTGCAGGATTAAGTATGTTTGACACAAAAGGAAGAAGGCTGCTGTCCATATTAACTTCTATCTGAGCCCTATCGTTCTCTGGGGTTATCATTTCATCATCACTTGCTTTTTCATCATGATCCAACTCTCTTAAGACAGAATCTTCCCTTATAGAACCCATATGAACTGGTTCATATTGTGTCCTTACATCAGTGCTTACACCTTCTTTTACAGTGTTGTGTTCCATATCATATTCCGTAGTATCTATATCATTTTCCTCACATGAGACTTCTTTTTCTATTTTAACTTGGACCAGATTGTTTCTTAATGTATCTGGTGAGGTGAAGTAAGAGTTGCTCAAAGGATCAGTTCCTGAAACACTAGATTTCACAGACAGGTCCAGGACACAGTCCGAATCTGTTGTGTCCCTCATCGATGTGGTAGACCTCACAGACAAGGAACCAGCTGAGCTGCAGGGGCTAGGTGCTGTTTTACCAGCAGCTGTATGTCTTTCATGTTCTGTGCCGTTTTGCCCATTAATGCCTGTTGAATCAGAGGACAATCGTAACCACATGTTCTCAGATTCAGTTGTCAAATCTCCTTTAACAGGCAGAATGTTTAATTTCTCAGCTTCACCATCTTCATCATCACTTGGCATATCACCTGCTATATGACTACTACCATCTGAGAGACTCTCTACTTTATCAGAACAACTGGAATAATCTTCCTCCTTTTTTGTGCTGTCTGCCTCTGTAGTAGCTTTTTCTTTCAGTTTCTTTTTACAGACTTTCACAATGTCATACATGTGGAGATAGCTGGCAGCTGCAAGCACATCTTCAATGGGCAGATCCTTAAACTGGAGTTTCCCTTCATACATGAATTCAAGCAAGAGAGCAAAGGCTGGAGCTGTAACAATGTCACTGTTCAAATTAACAATGTCCCTTTTGTCTAGTTGATCCTTGTAAAAGAGGTGGAAATACATGCTGCATGAAGCCAATACAGCTCTATGAGCTCGGAAATGGGCATCTCCTACAAGAACAGTACAATCACATAAAAATCCTTGATGCCTCTGCTCACTCAAGCACTGTAGCAAGTGTCTGCTGTGTTCTGGAAAATCCATAATGTCTTCATAACCTAAACAATAAACATAGTGTATCAGATGTTAATAATACGCTATAATTTTAAATAATAAAAACATCACAATAACCCTACACTTTTTTAATGCAAGAAGTAACTAAAACAAATATATAATGTAGAGTAAATAATGCATAGTGTACACATGCATCAATGGTAAAGGATACACAACTTACAAATGCATACAATGTATGCATCAAAATAAAAATCAAAAGAAATTTTAATAATATATCCACATTATTTTCTTAAATGATTTCAGAACACTTTAAAAGAAAAATGAAAATGGAAAAAATAAAACACCATGTATGATCAAAAGTTTTACGCAGTACCACCAGAAATGGTTAACAAGAATGTGACCCATTAAAATGTAACAAATGTACTTGACATAATAATTTGAAAATTGTATATATTTGTTGCACATTGCTATTGCAATGCTTTATAGTAAACAATAAATACTTGCATATTCTAGTCACAAAACATGCTAAAGAAAATAAAAAGATTAATAAATACAATCACTTTAAGTGCCCCGTAACCCACATCAATCCTAATCCTTAAGAGGGCTAAAAATAAAGATTGGAGGGCAGCTCACAAGGTAGCGGTGATCAAATTAGTAGGCTGAAAGGACAGAGGGACGAAGAAGGAAGCTTATAAACATCTGATCCAGCTGACAGTGGCCATATGGCAGCTGCTGCCCAGATAAAGAGATTAAGAATAGAGGAGTGCGATTACAGCTGTCTGGCCAATTCAAGCGGCTCAAATCTACAAGTTCTAAATTAGTTTGCTAGTATATAAACCAGTCCAGGGCATTACTAAGAAAATTACCATTATATAAACATATTTATATTTTTTTATTATAGATGTGAGCAAAACAAATTGCATTACATGCAACCATAGTAAAAAAACAAACTTTTGCATTACCACAAAAGTATGGTAAAGCAATTAATAAAAAACTGTTTACATTTGGCCTGCATGTACCTGTGAGTTTTTCTTACAAATTTACCAGTATGCCAAAAATGCAGACTGATAAATAGCACACTAAATATTATTATTTACTTTGAATACACTTATACTATAACAGCTAAAAAAAATAAGTCTTGTCCATAAGCTTGCGACTGTAAACCTCTACAAACACTGCATAAAAGAAAATNATGGAAACCCCAATTGTTTGCTAAGAAAAATCAATGTAGATTGTACTAGCATTTAGATATACAACATACAAAGGATACTTAAAATTTCTCTAGAATATTACAAACAGTAGAATTATAGGTAACAAATAATAAAGTCAAGAGAAGAAACGTTTTTTGTTGAATATTTACAGAAAAAAAATTATTTGTGTGTAAAATGTGTGAACATGCCATTAACAAAAATGTTTAAATCAATACAGCATCTAGAGACAATTACATTTACCAGTAGTCCTACCTTTTTTATACATAGACCTGATTATGTCCTCTCCTCTTAGAAGTGCTGTATGTGGTCGTTTAGAGCGACTCAAGGAAGAAATAAAAAAAACAAACAAAAAAAAACAGACTGACAAACAGATGCAAAGTGGAGAGGATGTTAGAGAGGAATAAGATACCTTTTCCCCACACAGCTCTGCACACACTAAGTCCCTGGCTGTGTGTTAGAATAAAAGGCTGAGGGATGGCAAGCTGTCAGCTGCTCTGACATCATGTTCAGATGGAAATGCTACCTCCAGCTGTGCTCCTTTTAATGCCATATGCTGCTCCTCTACACTCCTGCCACCAGCTTTTTCTTAGGAGAACTTTTTTCTTCAGTTTATATAAACAAAAACTTCAAAGTTTCCTCTTCACTAAACTTTCTTCACATACCAACTTAACATATGGACTATTATAATTATGGGATTTCTAACAACTTCACACAATTTTTGATGGCTTTATGTTCTGAAGACAAGCACTCCCACAACAAGTTGTTTTAACAAAAAAAAAAACTGCAATACAAAAAACATCCATATGCATGGTTCTTATATAAACACACACACACATATATATATATATATATATATATTTATTATACACGCACACACATATATATACACACGAAAAAACATTGGTGAATAATCTACATATAGGACAGGCACTAGTGTCCATTGTGTATTGGTATTGTGACAGAATTAACATCTTTGTGCAACATTGTGTATCTGTATATGTATGTGTGTAATCTGTAATGTCCTGTTGGGTTGACTTGAACAATATTGTTGTGTTTTTATTTTAGAGTAGCGTGCACAGGAATTACTGACAGCTGTTATTCTCTGAACCAGGGTGAAGTATGGAATTGGCATATAAAGAAATGCCCTTGGTAGAACTTTACTAGAAGTATAGCTTATGTCATTACTGGGGTTTCCATAGAAATGCTGACTATTACAATTTAACTGTTATGTTTATTATTTTTGTTTAGGGGGAAGAAAACATCAAACAAATATAATTAAGCATCCAGCAAGCTGTTATAAAGTGTACAATGAGTACAATAGTAACTTAGGTTAGTTTAAGTGAGTCACAAAGCCATAATAAATTTGTGACCACAACTGGCAAAAGTATGCTTTTAAGAAGAAAAACAAGAGGTTCTGTGACTTATGTAAAGAATGAGTATATTGTGGATTTGAATGAGTTAAGAGGCAAGTTGTTAGCAAGTGTGCATACAAAAAGACCAAGTTCTTGCAAGTGGCTGATGAAATAGCACTGCAACCATGTCGTGTAAGCATACATGTTTCTATGATGCTGATGAACGTCACATCTGTGAATGTCACATAAACAAACCCCAACATGAAAAAAATGAATCAAAGAATGAATTTCCTAAATTCTATTAAAAGTTCAATCAAACTGAGGCAGTGACTATAGTATTCATTTTGTAAATCCTTAATCACCTATAGAAGATTTCTATCTTAATTTCTATCTTACGAACCTTTATGCGTGGCATCACATTGGAAAAACAAAACATTTTTACTGCATTTAGTAACATGTCATCAATAATCCTGGATTGCATACAAGCTTGGTGCAAATGTAACAATATTTTAGCACAGGTGTGTGTATGTATAAAAATTAGCTATAGTGGTTTCAGTTGCTGATTATTTATACATATGGATATATGCAAGAAAAAGGAAGACACTGGTCAAAATAAATGAACACCTACATACTATTAGAATGAATAAAACTACACATTACATGTCCTAAATTAAATAAATGGGAAGACAGCATAGGATAAATGAATTTATACTGCCAAATAAAACGCTGCCTAAACACTGCCATTATAGCAGGGATGCTAAAATAACATGGATGGCATATAGTGGCATTAAGAAAAATATCTTACTTTAGTAACACTATGAGATAACCAATATAAATAGGAAGAGTTGTAAAGTTCATCAAATAATCTTTGTAGATAAATAGAAAAGTGGTTATATTCATTAATGGAAGCAAGGATTTAAAAGTTTCAAAAATTATAAAAGAGTACCCACTAATTTCATTCAGCGAGTTGTTCATTACATACCAAATTTAAATGGACATAATATGAGACAGGTTTTTTTTTAAGAGAAGCAAAACCAAAAGGTAAAAAAAATTAAAACAAAGGACATCCCCATTTTGCAAGTAATTGGGTTAAGGAGGATATCTGCATAAATTATCTATGTTCTTACAGAAAGTAAACGTATATAAGAGAAGGTATCATAAATTCACTGCAGGCTAATACTATACGCTGCAATGTAACCTCCATATTAATATTCATTATCAGAAAATGTATTTATTGAAGGCCACTAACTCTAAAAGCATGCCCCATGCAGCTGCACATATATCCGGGTGTATGATGATTTACATGCACAGCATACAAGATGAGTGGCTGTCACATTCCACCATACTATGTAAAATGCATGTTGTCTAATATTTGGCTACAGTTTCAAAAACAAATATTAAAACCTTTAAGAGTGCATTCAAAATAGTATAGCAACTATTTCTTTTTGCATTCTATAGTGATAGTGCATCTGAGGGGATTCCTTATCCTTTGAAATAAGCCCAGTTTGGCTGTTTCTATATCTATCCAGTTTATTATTGGAGAACCTTTGATAAAATTACTTCTTTTGATATGAAAGTTTGAGGGAAAACCACCACCCAGATTCATCTGTGGATTATGTAAATATAAATATATGTCATTTAATGGACAAGTGGCACTCATAAATACAATAAACATATGGAACATAATTGCATTGTATGATAACCCTCAGTTAAGGCCCCTTGGCAGAATTTACTATAATGTGAATACATTCCAATAAAGCAAATTCCAGTAAAAACCATTCTATCCTTCTGAAATCCTATATTGTTGCATGTGTGTGTGTGTGAAAATATAGGTAGTATCTTAGAAATCTAACTAATATTCTATAACATGTTCCCATATGTATAAGGCTCTGATATACATAACATGGTCAGTGTAAAATGGAAGCGACAGGAATTGTAACTAAACTGCTCCTCTCTCCACAACTATTGTTTTCATGATATTAAGCATTCCATACAATTAAATGCGGCCCTCATACAGATAGCAAATGAAGGGTACAGGTACTATAAATATATGGGAGTCTATGGGATAAACACCTCATTGGCTAAATAAAATAGTATATATAATAGATGTGCATAATGCAACCCACATTATTTCAGGACCATGGTAAGCACAGAAATGAGAATGACTCCAACCTAACAATATGTTCAGCATGTTGGATTCAGTGGTCTAAAGCATGTACGCTTAAATAAACACATGCATGACTAGTTCAAACTAATATATATCTAATTATATATCTAATGGCCTGGCAGAGAAGACACACACATCACATTATATATATATATATATATATATATATATATATATAGTAGTATAATCTTACATTGTGGTGCTATATAGACATCAGAACAAGGAACACCACACACATAAAAATCAATGGTACCAAAACTTCGGAGCTGTTGCTAAATGTTTCAGGGGACAAATGATAATAATGAGAAATATGAACATGCAGCAGACAATTGGTGAGGACAGGCGGCTGAGGCACTTGCTTGAGGTAAGCTTGTGTGTAGCTTGTGTGTAGCTTGTGTGGTGCAGTGTAAACTGCTGGCTAATTCAGTGTGCCAAACTTGGAAAATGTCGGCTACAAGTACTGTATGAGGAAAGGTCAATGGCACGTCTAGCAGACTAGAAGGACTATGGCTGGTATGACAGGCGAGTCATTTACCTGTGCGCACCCCCCACACACGCTACAGCGAATAGGCGCAAAGTGCGCACTGCTAGCACCGAGCGGAGAAGTCATTGCAGAGATGCGGCGGGTCACCTGCTCTATACAGTCATGTCCTCCTTGTCACATCCCCTTGACATGAGTGGGTCAGCGCTGACATACCTCGCCCTTGACACTGTCCGACACACACACACATCAACCCCCTCCATTACCCGCGCCTCTTACTCTTAAATCCTGGCCACTGCTTCCCGAGTGACCCCTGGATCTGATGTCACACTCCGCGAAGCGTGAACTCACTGCTCCGTGTAGTACTCGGCGCTTTCTCATCAAGGTCTTCCCGGGGCGACACTCGGAGCACACATCAGCCTGGCGCGTATTAAGTGGGCCAGGTGCCAGGAAAGGTGGCCACCAAGGCAAGCTGGGAAGGATGGTAGAGTCGGCGCTATAGGACGCATGCGCGAGAGTTCACGGGGTGGGGGCGGGAAGCCTCGTACGCGCACCGTGCGCCCGTGCATGTGATTTCACCGATGTTACCTCNGTGTGTTCCCTGTGCGCGGCTGCTCATGTTTTCAAAGGTTTTCGCAGATATTTTGCATCAGAAATGCTCGCATTTACATATAGTATATTAAAAAGAAAATAGTGCGAAAAATCATTGTTACCAATGCGCAATATTTACACTGAAGGTCCATAAAACGGGACACACACTGGTCACAAGAAACCACTCTTGTATGATGTATTGTATGTAATGGTAATACATTTTATATTTCATAAAATAAACTATGTTGCGTTATACATGCATTTATAAGTCAGGGTTGACGACTCTCCCGGAATTTCAGGCAGTGTTCCTCATATTCCTTCATGCGACCCGGGCTGAGGCAGGGATGTTAAGGTAAAACACTGCCTCCAACCCCAATCAATACTATGAATGGGGAGGACTTGATGATGTCCAGCCCTGCCGGTGTTTTTAGGGTGGGCGGTTTGTGCAATAACATTTAATAAACACAAAACGCAAGTATTAAAAGGAGAAGGTGTAGGTATCTTTTTAACACTTGAGTTTTCTGTGCTTATTAAATGTTATTGCACTATGCCTGTGACAGGTATTTTTGCGTTGTTCTCCCTCTCTCTGATCTTTTGACCCCCTGAACTTCACTTCATTTGGCTTGATAACAACAACCAGAAGCCTAAAACCAGGAGGAGGAACTCACAAAGATCAAACCGGCAGGAAAAGAAAGGAAAAAGCAACAAGAGACACAGAATCCTGAAGATGACAATGGACTGCATTCTATATAGGGCTGAAAATCAGCTTTGAACTCACACTCTAATAACGAGAATGATCAAATATCACAAATTACTGTTTACATTAACAAGTGAACCATGCCTATAATCTACAATTAGATCCACTTCAGTATATATTGGAGGGTGAGACACTTCAAAACTACCCTCTGGATTTTAAGTAATAGGCAGCAGGGGTGTAGAAGCGCTACCTTTACCACCTACAAATGAATACAGCCAGTATTAGAAATCCTACAATTATTTTGCCTTTGGTTTGTTTGCCTTTGTTCCCAACCAGTTATTTCCCATTTGCTCCCAGCCCATTTTATTTCCTTCTGTATGCCTCCAGTAATTTGTATTTCCCCTGTGTGCCCCCAGTCACTTATCAGTCACTTCAGGCAGTGTGTACAATTTAAATGCCTCCCCCCACCTGCCAGACCTAAATCTGTACAAGTGAATTTTTGCCCCTTGTATGAAAAACGCATCATATGGAAAACAAGTTCTGTGCAGTCAGCGTAACACTTGCAAATTCTGGTTTCAACACAAAACATAGGCCTAAATTTACTAAGTAGGGAGATTGAAGAGTGCCCATGGCAACCAATCAGATTCAAGCTCTCAATTTCATTTTACATACTAGAAAATGTGAGCTCAAATCTGATTGGTTGCTAAGCACCATCAGTGCTAAACAGGAACATTTTTTTTTTAAATCAAGTCATTTTTATTGAAATTTCAAGCATTATAGCCTCTTATATTAAGCTTTTATTTGATACACTAAAGTAGGGCCTGTGTAATACCCTGTTCTCACAGGGGGTTCGTAAAGAATTGGAGCACTGGATGAAGAGAGATGACGCAATTTTTAGAAAAAGAGAAATTCATATTCAAATAACCTGTAGTCTATAGGATTACCAAACAATACTATAGAAAAAACATTTTTTTCTCTTAAGTCTAAATAATCAGTGAAACTCTAATCTGCTAAACTTTAACAGATAAACAACATTTGCAATATCAATGAAAGAGCATTTGTAACATCAAAAAAATAACATTTACAATATCATTGAATTAACATTTGTAGAATGACAAACTTTCAAATTGATCCAAAAGAAATATTGGCAATAAACTAACAATTGAGTTTTGTTTCCTGAAAGAAATCAGAGAAAAAAACGTGTTTCCATGTGAATTTTGTATATCCAAAGAAACCGGTTAATCTGAGCAACGTCATAAAATAACTAGGTGATAATAAACCATGAAACTTTTATTTCCACCAGCGATGAAGAAGGTAGGTGAAGCAAGGACTCTTAGGTATTTTGTATCCAACAGCGATCAAAACATCAGCAGTTAAGTGTAAGTTCCTTAAAGCCAGGCACACACGGTAAGATAAATTGTTCCAATCTAAAGATTTTTTCAAGAGTGGGTAAAACCATGTTGAATTGCAGGGGAGTTAAATGTAATTAATTGCAATCAATATAACAGGTGAGAGATGATGTTTCCAGTACAAGTGTAATAACAGTGTAACAGTAACGCTGGTCAGTATCTGTGTGCAACATGTAACAATAAAGCATTCTCCCTGCATGCACAAACTGACATTCATTTTACCCCCCCCCCCTGCAATTCAACATGGTTTTACCCACACTTGAAAAAATCCTTAAATTGGAACAATTTATCTTACCGTGTGTACCTAGCTTAAGACTTGAGTACTTGTCAACAACAAAGCAGGTAAGTGCAGCAGCTAAATATAAGTTCATTAAGACTTTTAGTACTTGGCAGCAACAAAGCAGGTAAGTGCAGCAGGTAAGTATAAGTTCATCAAGACTTTTAGTACTTTGCAGCAACAAAGCAGGTACGTGTAGCAGGTAAGTATAAGTTCATTAACAAACAGGTATTTAAAGAAAAGACTTCCCAAACCATTTGTCAATTCACTCTTAGGGCTGGATTCAGCTTTTCACTCTCTTGACTTACACTCTCATGGGTAAAACCATGTTGAATTGCAGGGGGGTAAAATGAATGTCAGTGTTTGCATGCAGGGTAAATACTTTATTTTTGCATTTTGCACGCAGATACTACTGACCAGTGTTACTGTTACACTGTTATTAGACTAGGACTAGGAAACATTAGCTGTCACCTGTTATGCTGATTGCAACTAATTCAATTTACCTCCCCTGCAATTCAACATGTTATAGGTTTTGCCTATGAGAGTGTAACTCATGAGAGTAAAGCTGGCCATACACCAGAAAGATAATCTTTCCAATCAACAGATAAATGACCCTCACAGCAGAAATCTGTTAGATGTGCA
>JABWIB010005606.1:12268-30145 GCA_016617825.1 Platyplectrum ornatum
TGCTTAAACTGTTCTGTAGTATTAGCCTCCACCACTTCTGATGGGAGGTTATTCCACTCATCAACTACCCTTTCAGTGAAGTAATTCTTACGGACATTTCCCCTAAACGTACGTAAAGTCTGGACCTGGTTCAATGATACAACTGTTCTTATGTTGACAATGCTATGGCCATCACCTGGTAGAAATAACACTATGAAAGTCGGCATAGACAGTTCTAAAGCTTGAAACGTGTATGACGCCGTTACTGTAGACAATAGATTTCCATGTTTATTATACATTTGCAGATATTTGCATTCCTCTGCGGCATGGTTACAAGATGCTGCTGTGCGATTCTTTAGTAGAATCCAAGCGATTTCATCCAGAATATTGTAATAAGAAGCAATAATGTGTCTATTGACCTAAATACATATATTGTATGATTGTAGCACGGATAACATTCAATAAACAACTCCTACAGCTTTCATTGTAACGTGACCTTTAAAGTTGAAAAACACAAAACACAATAAATCTCTTTTGTAAAGCCGCTATCTTTGTTCAGTTGGAACAAAACTCGAATGAGTATACATTATTTCATGCAATGCCTGAAGCCAGCATTTCAGTATTATTGTCTCTTATACGAGCAGCGTTTTATTAAACGGCAATCCATAGATTTCTTTCTATCGACAAATTGAATTTCTTTTGTTTTCTTTTTATTATCTAAAAGCTGCTGCAATAATAAAGTGCTCATTTTATTGTCAGAAATGTTTTGAGATTCTCAAAGTGGAGTGAGGCTGGTATAGGCAGCAAATGGTCTTCGGAGCATCTATGGGTGGGGGTCCCAAGAAATAACCTCACCCGCCTTCAGATTCCTCTAGGCAGACCTACATGCCATAAAGACAGTGCAATATATTTAAAAGTTGAAATAAAAAATGATTGCTTATTTTAGATCTTATTTTATAAAGACCATCATGAGAACATTTGGTCTCCAGTAGAACCTTCTGAGTAGGTTTTAGAATGCGGAGAAACAGTCCAAACTTCTGACCTAAGCCCTTGATGACTTTCATTGTAAAGGTTATTTATTTACTAACAGGTTTTTATTCAGTGCCACCAGATTATGTAGCACTTTACAATTTTAAAATCAATAATACGACTGGGTGGTAACAAGACAGAATGGCTGGGGAAGGCAATAAGCATGGAGCAGAGGAGTCATCTAGAACTCAATGGCTGCTAAGAATAGCTGGAAGTGTTGTACCTTAGAAACTCTCACTACTTATCACTAACAATAAGCCACTAAAATATAACCATATAAACATCTTAATTTCTACCGTGATGGCAACAGCACAAGTCTATACTCGAGTATAAGCCGACCTGAATATAAGCTGAGGCTCCTAATTTTTCAGCTGGGATAACTTATTGACTCAAGTATAAGCCCCCCAGTATGTCTGTCTATCACCACTGCGAAAGGCTCATGTCACTCATGTCACTGATGGATCATTACCCCCCATAGGATTGCATTGTCTCTGGTCTCTATGTCTCAGCTCCTATAGATCTTCCCCTATATGTCTCTATTGTCCCCCTGTTTCCTTCATGTGCAGGGATTAATAATGTAAAGCTCCTGTGCCATGGTGTAATCCATACAGCACACTATCATGCCTGTGCCAGCTCTGTGGGTCAGTGTGGTGGGTGAGTGTCATGCTGCCTGCCAGTGCCAGTGATAGCACATCCCTACATCATGACACCAAAAGAAAAAAAATGATTTTTTTAGACTCTAGTATAAGCCGAGGGGGCACTTTCAGCATAAAAAAGTGCTGAAAAATTCGGCTTATACTCGAGTATATACAGTATTTGACTGACTATCAAGAGCGCCTAACCCTGTCACAGTTCTTACCTGTTCCCTGTTCCTGATTGCGTCTGTTAAGTGTTAAGAAACTCCAGCTCTGATCTTGCGGTCATTTAGCTGCTGCTCCTAATTGGTGCTGATTTATTTAAACCTACGTCTGGCAGTCCCACATTGCCAGAGTATAGGCTCTCTTATGAACCTGTGTTTGGCTCCTGGTTATCTAGTGTCTCCCTGAGGTTTCTCCAGTACTTCTCGTGCATTCAGTATTCTGATTATTTTGGGTCTTCCAGCACTCCACGTGTTTCTAGTAGTGTTACCAGCTCCCCATGCATTTTCCACAGCTCCAGGTGACCATATTCATATTTTAGAGGTCCAGTGTGTAATCTTCCGCTTGACTTCTAAGTCTGTTAACCCTTGTCTGTCATCACTGTTTGCTGTGTCTTATCTTCATGCTACACCGGTGTCATCAAGGACTTCAACCTGCTGCTGGTCTACAGCTAAGTCCATCCTCACCATCTGAGGCTCCAGAGAATAAAATGGCTTGTAATAAGATTTTTTTTTAATAAATTCTTTTAGTTTTTCAACAAGGAACAAATAAATAACAAGACGGTCCAGGCAAAAGTCTCTAAACGTACAGATAAACAAGTGAAGTGAAGTGCAGTAAAGCACAGCATAACGGGAGAAAATGGACCAACAATACAAGGCCAGTAAGGCGATACACATGGTGTGAGGAAGAAAACAAGAAAGGGAGAGAAGGGGTGGGGGGAAGGAGAGGGAAGGGAAGAACAGAGGATGGTCGGAGAAGCATCAATATGCCATGTTATGGGGCTAGGTTGTTGAGAGGGCGTTTAGATATTCGGGGGAATCTTTAAACTCTGGCCAACGGTGCCAGATGGCCAAAAACTCAAGGAATTTGTCTGTAGCTGAGGAGAAGATGTCATCCATGGCCAAATAAAGGTCAACATGGTCAAACCAATCTTTCAGCGTTGGTGCTGTGGTGGACCGCCATCGGCAAGGGATGACAGCTCTAGCTGCGTTAGCGAGATGCTTGAGTAGAGATTCCTTATATTGGGAGACTGCCATATGCTGAGAATCCAGAACGCAGGGCCTACAGAAGTTTCCTGACCCAACAAACGTGAGGAGATCTAATAAGATTTTTTTTATATATTGAATTTTATTCTACATGAAAATTTATGAAAGTTCTCCTTTAAGGTTGTTTCGACACTGTGCCAAAAGCAGTTTAAAAATATTATCATTGATTTTGACAAATCTCATTTTGCAATTAGACAAGAACAGCTATTAGGATTAAAAGCATTTAGCAGAAAAACAAACGGCACCTATGTCTGCTCTGCGCTTCTCCTAGCAGCTATGATGAACGGATTTAATTACTCGGAGACTTATAGAGGCAACTGTACCGGCATTTTTCAGGGGAGTAATGTGTGATAGTGAAGTCTTGTGTTCTCTGTCACATTGTCCCCGCATGTTGTCCCAATAATACAGATCTACGTCCTATTCCATTGTCCCACACTGGACCATTTACCTAACTGATCAGGAATGGGGCATGTATTACACAGTAAATCGTCCATGGGTGGTTTTGTTTTACACGGTCACAGATGGTGGAAAACGGGTACGAAATTCATAGCATGATCCAAATGGGCTTCTGTTTAATCTGTGTTTATAAATTATATATATGAGGTAATCGTTTTTTAGGCATTGCTGTATGAAAGTGCCGCTTACTTGTTCCTTGGAACATAAAAGTATAATATGAGATTTTAAGTGTCTGTTCCCCATGGGTGGAATGACTATGCTTCCTGCTGCTTTTAGGTTTAATATGCTAA
This sequence comes from Platyplectrum ornatum, assembly GCA_016617825.1. Lineage (NCBI taxonomy): Eukaryota > Metazoa > Chordata > Amphibia > Anura > Limnodynastidae > Platyplectrum > Platyplectrum ornatum. The sequence continues at coordinate 15,926 of JABWIB010005606.1, forward strand.
AAAAAAAGATATACTTTAAATATAAAACAAGAAACGTGTATGTACTGGTATATACTCAATCTCCCAATACACTAATTTAAACAAAATGTTTAGCAATAGTTCATTCATTTATAAAACAGTCAATTAATATACAACAAAAAAACTTCCTCTCCAAGAAAATCTCAGAATATTTCCTCTGTCCCGTTCCAAAAAATGTAATACAATAAAAGAAAGCAAAATATAATGTAAATGATGTCGGCGCATTAAGATGTGTGGGATGCGTTTTCATTGTTCTGTAAGTGGGATATAAAGTTCTTTGTCTCTGCAGAAAGTCCTTTTTTTATTCCTTCCATTTACGTTCAACGATTCTCCACCAAGAGTGCAAAAACAGAAAAGCATCCTCGTGTAGTCTGTTTGTGCTACAATGGGCTGGATCCTGCCTCTCGCACGTTCAGAGTCCGGTGGCTTGAATGCTCCATTTGTACAAATTCAAATTCCTATTCCACTCCTTATGGGGTGGAGACCACGGAGGGAAATGAGCCAACAGATTGGTTGCTATGGGCAACATCCCCACTTTTTAATTTCCCTCTTAGTAAATTTAGGAGTAGGGCAGACCCTGATGTCCATGGTAAATATTTTATGTACATTATAGACGTGTAATATAAATAACGGTAGTAACTCTAGTATCCACTTTGGTAATAATGGGTCCAATCTAGTGTAGCAGGTTATTGAACTGCGGGGCCCTGGATGAGGCCAAAGAGAGGGAACGCCTATACTGAAAGCCCACTTGTGAACTCAACCCCGTAATCTCTCTCTGTCTGCATGTAGTAATGTACTCGAGTTTATTTGCATGAATTTGTGCCCAATAACATTAAGAGTATTAAGAGTATATTAATATTGACACCATCATCCAACATCCACATTTCAGGGGGGGGGAATATTTTAGTGTCCTCTTAGTGGCCAGGTGAGGGTAACCCAAAAATGTCTGCACATTTACTATGTGAGTTTTCAGAAACACTTACACTTTTCCTAAATGAGATGAAGAGCCTGATTGAGAGGTGCACAGAAATAATAGAGTATGTGCCATACATGCTGGGGCAATTGTGACCATGGTACTCCCACTTCAAAGCCATATACCTCTGTATTCTATGTAAGTACGGCACATACCATGCTGGCTCTAAACAGACAACACCAATGCAGCCATGTGTCTATATATGTGTCAGAAGTGCTGGGCATATACACTGGAAATAAATGTTATGAATACTACACTGAACAGCCACCTATATGTGCAGACCGGCCGTAGTTCTGCATATGCACAGACTGACAATCACGCTTCGCATACAGCCTCCTCCCTACTGCCAGTATAATAATTACACCCTGCCATTATATTTGATCACAAGCACTTCATTGCACATAGATTAAACCAGCAATTATTGTATAACTTGCTGGGAGGTTTACATTATGAATGAAACAATATGAGCCCAAGGAAGGGGGTGATTGATAAATGCATTTTATTATACACATTAGAGCATTCGATCTGGGAGAAGGGCTATGCCCCCGGTGCACACTTAGCAGTCAACTCCTGTCCTGGTCCCAACTAATTGCTTTAATTGTCAGCTGAATGATTCTTTTACCCCAATTGATTTTCTGCTTCCACGTTTTTTGACCTTCACCTCTGAAACGTGCGCGAGTTGCAGCCAGGCTTTGATTTAATCTGACCTTTGTGGTATTATTATACTCAGCCTGCTAATTGAAACTTTCAGTACAGTGCTATATTACCTGTCATCTTTAATGTTTTTTTTTTGTAAGATGTCATCTGATTAAATGAACGTAAATTTATTTTGTACTAATGCAAATCTCACAATACATCTCCGCTTCCCATTGTATTGTAAAATCTTGCTGGATAAGTTTTCCCATGCAAAGTTTTTCCCTTGCTGATTGGTGTATCTTATATATGAGAGAGAAAGGAATAATCTGGTGTAAAGGCAATGAGAGACATATTGGATCACCACAGAAGCATAACCGACGTTTCCACTGGGTACATATCTTGAACCAGCCATACTTGCCTATATTGTGTGATCCTTAGGGTCCCATATAGGGACATTTTTACTATGTAGTGCATGGTCTCCCTGAGAAGCGGGTGACCTCCCTCAGGAGCCGGTGAGTTCTCTGAGGAGCCGGTGAGTTCTCTGAGGAGCCGGTGAGTTCTCTGAGGAGCCGGTGAGTTCTCTGAGGAGAGCTGCCTGAGGTGCGGATGATCTCCTGGACTCACTGAGGAGCGGGTGATGTCCCAAACTCCCTGAAGTCCCTAAAGAGCAAGACAAAAGTCCCTGACTCCCTGAAGAGCTTGTCAATGATGCTGATTTAGTTCAAGAAGTCATTGCAATATGGTGATAGAATATAGAGGTTGTGTCCTATATTCCTGCATTAAGGAGTCTGCCATTTTCATTGAGGCCAGTACGTAATAAGAGACTGTTAGCTTGGACAACTTATCGTCAGTAATGAAGACAGAAATGTAAAAATACAATTTAACCTCTTGTTAATCTGCTGCGCTGTCACCTATTTACTCACAATAAATGCTGAAAATATTTAACCATCAGTACATACCAATGATGCAATATTTATTGAGAAATAGGAAACCCTAGACACACCCATGGGTGGAGCTATTCACAGGCCACACCCCATTGGATACACAGGAACCACCCTTTGGTTGTGACCCCATGATAGTGCTATCACAATCTTGGCAAGCATGATTACAAGCTATGAACATGGGGTATAAATGTTTCAGTCTGTGCAAGAGCCATAATATTTTTATTCCGTCATCTTCTCTGGGACAGATTCTGCAATATCATTATTATTATTATTATTATTATTATCATTCGCTTTCTGACCATCATGATCTGTATCCAGTCTCAATGTGTCTTCCATATCCTGCTGACCCTTGTTAAAGTTACTCCATAACCCATTGTATCAGGAGGTGCCTGAAACGTCTTCCAGCTGATGCCCTTGACATTATGAGACAGCACTGACAGGCCCGATGATTATATGTGCACAGACTTGTAGCTTATTATAGCGTCCGGTGTTACTCGGATCAGCGGGGGTCTCAGCTAACATGAATTGCATTTGTCTTGCGAGGAATAAAATGTCAGTGTTACAGCAGAAATCACAATGTAAGATTACACACATCAGTCCTGTACTTGTCATGTTTGGAGAGATCATTACATAAGTATAGGAAAACCTCGCTGAGCTGAAACTATAGCAACACGACACATTACTGCGGAAAGTTTCTTTTCAGCCGGAACTGTCTGAGATGAGATGTGCAGCAACTTTTTATTGTCGCAGTGTGAAAACATCCCCCTGGACACATGATGGTTTTCTAGCCGCAAATAAGATCCATTGATTACATGTTGGAGCTCTTAAGGGGCGTAACGTTCTGTGGCAAAGTTTTCTGATAAACAATTATTAATCCTAAAATACACATTATCTAAAATGACAGAGCTACCCATAACATTCCTTAACATACCTGACTGAAATATATATTAGATAGATAGATATGAAATAGAGAGAGAGAAATGAGACAGAATGGAATAGATATATAGATGGGAGATAGATAGATAAATTAATAGATAGTAAGAGAGATAGATCAAGGATCTCGACCACTGAGATAGCTAGATCGACAGATAACTAAACAGATAGATATGAGATAGATAGATAGATAGATATGAAATGGATAGATATGAGATGGATACATATGAGATAGATAGATGGATAGATATGTGATTAATATATAAGAGATAGATAGATATGAGATGGATACATATGAGATAGATCAGTGGTCGAAGTGGAAATCTATAAGTGGGGGTATGGACATTTAGAAGTGGCGGTATGGAAACACAGAATATAATAGAAGTCAATGGAGATTTATAGTTTTATAATTACATCAGTGGGAGAAGTGCCGGTATGGCATACCCCGTATACACCCCCACTTCGAGCCCTGAGATAGATAGATATGAGATAGATAGATAGATATGAGATAGATAGATAGATATGAGATAGACAGATAGATAGATAGATAGATATGAGATAGATAGATAGATATGAGATGGATACATATGAGATAGATAGATAGATTATAGACACATAGATATAAGTGAGATAAATATGGATATATTAGATGGATAAATAGAATAAATATGTGATAGACATAGATATATATGAGATGAATAGATATTAGATAGATATGAGATGGATACATATGAGATGGATAGATAGATTATAGACGCATATAAGATATAAGAGAGATAAATATGGATATATTAGATGGATAATTAGAATAAATATGTTAGGTAGATAGATACATAGATAGGTATGAGATCACGAAAGCGTACAACCAGCTTTTTTCTGTCTTTGCAGCACATGGAACCGGTCCCATAGATAAAAGGGAGATAGATATGGATATATTAGATGGATAAATAGAATAAATATGTGATAGACATAGATAGATATGAGATGAATTGATATTAGATAGATATAAGATAGATAGGTAGATAACCTGTGTGATATAATCTAGCAGTTATTTGTGTTGTGATAATGTCGTGTTAGTGCAGTGTTCCTCATTGTGTGTCTCTTGTTATACAGAGCTATGCCGGGCTGCTGTGGGAACAAGCCAGAGCCGGGCAGCAGAACGCGGACAGGAAGCAGGTGTACGGCGCTCCGCTATCCGAGACAAAGCTGGAATCACTGAGCGCAGAGCAGATCGGACAGTTACATGAACTCATGCAAGAAGCCACCAAGCCTAACATACAGTTTGACATTATTGAAGACTCCGGACAAAAAAGATAGATGTTTCCAAAGGAGAAAATGAAACTTATCAGACTTTATCATTAAAATATACAGAGAAGATTATTGGAATCAAGACCTAAAATAAAGTGTTCATTAAACTGATTTTAAAAAATATTCATATAATAATACTCTAAATAATAGAATTAATATATTGTTTCATCGACTGACGCAGTGGTTGGTTTGCAGATGAGTCAAGCTAGAATAGTATGGGAACTCTGTTTGGCAGGTGGACCGCTACACTCATTTAGTCGGATAACTGGTTAGTGTATTGTTGGCTAGTGACCTGGTACCAGATCTAAAGCTCTCCCTCCAGTGGCACTTCCCTCCCATAAATATACTTGACATCAGTTATCTTTTAATGTTCTGCCGTGTTCCCTGTGCGGATCAGCAATTACACAGACCAGTGAGTCACACAGAGGTCTAAACAACCCCCCCCCCCCCATGTAAGGGAGGTGGGCATTGCTCAAATGAAGTGTATTGGAACACAAGGACATGCATGTAAACTGGAGGGCAGAATAATGAATTCACTGAAATGGTAGTAAGTGGAAACATCCCATCAGAGGTGGTGGAGGCTAATACAACAGATTAAGCATTCTTAGGAATAATATAAGGGTATACTAAATTTCAAACAAAATTGAGATTCATCTTGGGTCAGTATAGTTTATTTATTATCAAGTTTTTTTTTATAGCGCCATCGGATTACTTGGCACTTTACAGTTTTAACAATCAATTAAGACATGACTGGATCGTAACAGACAGAATGAGTGGGGAAGAGGGCCCTGCACGCATGCTTACACTCTATCGTTTTAAATACACAACTGGGCAGAGTAGATGGGCCATGTGGCTCTTATCTGCTGCCACCATTCTGCAAAATCAAAGTCGTAAAAATTACCCCCAAAGGTGCAACACTGCTTTGTCTTATTGCTGTAAACTCTCATCACAAAAAGAATCTCATCATTTACTTGCGTCTTTCTTTCCATCCAGCTCGTCCCCCACTGATTAGATAGACACAGCCATCCTGCCTCGTAGACCAGAGCTTCTCCTTGTATAATAAAGAGCACTTTCACAAATTGATCAGCTTCATAAATGGCCTATACAGTCCTGCCAGTCGCTCTGAGTCAGAGTTGCAAGGATGTAGTTGTAAATTGCTGTTAAAAGCTCAAACATAACTGATTCCTTAATCACAACTAGACATTTACTGCACAAGTGTCACACCCACGTTGTTTCCTCCAGTAGTTTTAAAGTCCTCTCTCTTTGGCCACAGATTTACAACTTTTTATGCTGTGACTGCTATCCCCGATCATCCCCAGTCACTGTATGCCATTAATAGTTTTGTGTGGTTTAGTATTGTCTGTACTGAACTATCCAATCCAATTGTCCCCTCCTATGAAGTGTTATGTCCAGGGGGCCTATTATTTCTGTGCGCTTTGTGATCTGTAAGAAGGCCCATACACGATGCTGGGTGTCTAATTACGTTGATGGGCATTTCCTTGACAAAATGTTAGATTTTTGCTTTTGTAGGGAAATCAGTTGACATCTTTCCCTTTTGGTAGCTTGCTGTATTGTGTTATCTCTGCCGTTGGTGAAGATCTGTCGTACAGGACGTCCACTTGAGCTTTCAAACCTTCTAGGTTTCATTAATGTCTGACTTTTATTGTTGGGATGTAGGAGACGTGTTGAAGTGCCCAAGATTTCTTGTGACATTGTCACATTATGTTATTCCACAAAAGTAACGTTCTTAAATATTTTTGTTTTCTCTTTGTAGACATTCATCTTTTTCATTCTGCAGTTTGTCATTTTGTGTGTTCGAGTTTTTTTGGCCTCAACAATTAATGTGTCAGTTCCTATACGGTCAAATTGAAGTCATTTTTATGTAGTTTTTATGTTTCGAGGTTGTGTTCTCTAGAAATGATATTTCTAGGAATGTATTACAAAGTAGTGCTTGTAAATTTCTAATCACAAAATGTGAAGTTCCAGCTTTTCAAATCCAGTCCATTGGTGCATAAAGGCCTCTGAAGTCTTCTGCTGCGAGTAATCAATAGGTGATCAATAGGTGACATCACCTATTCATCACTCACTCTAGCCTTGGATGCCTCCGTCTGTGAGTAATGAACGGAGCTGACATCAACCATTCATTACTAATATTGACGGAGTAATGTAGTGAGAAGAGCGTCTTAATGGTAAGTATAGTGTCTGCAGCTTTCCTTAGTGGGAAAAGCATGCTATGCATGGCAATTTTACCACATAGTGGACTTTTCTGTTTATAGGGGAAAGCTATAGCTACAGTCGACCAGATCCAGACCTCCACTAATGTTTTGCTCAGAGTTCTGATTGAATCTAATTGAAGGTTGATAGCTGATTTTGAAATACTGGGCTATCCTAACTCTATTATGAGCAAGAGGAAGAACACTAACAAACATGGAGTTACGACAGCTGACACCCTACTGTTAAAATGCCCACAATGTTCTTACTTAAAATGGTGATGCTGTGGATGTTAGGACTGCACGCTAAAGCCAGCCCATTAATTTGCACTACACTACTCACCTTGGTGGCAGAAAACATTTGATTGTGGACCTCTGGAACTTGCGGTTGCAACAAACTATCAGCATAAATCAAATCAATTTAATTATACATTATTTACGGGTTTTTATAGTGCATCATATTGCGTAGCGCTTTGTGCAATTTGTATCAGACAGAATAGATGGGGAAAGGGGGCCCTGCCCACGCTTACATTCTAAGGAGATACATAGGGGAAATTACACATGAGATGTGGGAGGAAACCGGAGCACCCAGAGGAAACCCACACGGACACAGGCTCAACATACAAACTCCACATAGTTAACTGTCCTGTCCAGGAATTGAACACTTTTTATGAAGTCTGGATGTGGTCCAGTGTTTAGAGTTTCCATCAGACATCTTTCAGAACTTCCAGCAAATGCAACTATTCTGAATTGGATGCAATTGGAACTGTAAGGACTAATGTAGTCACAGTTTTAAATTAGCTTTTAGAGTTTTGTTTATATTATATATATGTGTGTGTCTATATATATATATATATATATATATATATAATCTCTGAAAGTATCTTTTGAACAATGAACAGGATATTTTGAGCAAGAAGACTGGCTTAGTGTATCCGGCAAAGCAACAAAGATATTTCTTCTATACAAGTAAATAAAATGCGATGCAGAAGACAGATACAATAAGGGAGAGATAGAGGGAGGGAGAGAGGGGGAGATATCGGTGGACGGCAGAATCTTTTGTACGTTTGCATTGTCAGATAACAGAGAATACAGGCACGATGCATGAGTAACATTTTCCTTTTACATAACTGGAATAATCCAGCATTTGTGTCCGCGAAGAGATCGTAACTTCATTGTGTTTGACTGTTATGTGACCATACATAAAAGGCACCACTTGTCCACTGAACCAGGTCAACACCTTGATCCATGTTTATTAATAAACCCTTTATTATTGTGTCTTTCAGTCTGTATAATCCTTTTTTTAATTTTTGTGTTTCTTACTTTTGGATTTTCTTATATCTAACAAAACTTTCTTATGCTGACAGATCTGTATTCTGTTAATCTATCATATTAAGTAGCGCTTCTCTTATATATGGCAATGTTAATACAATTAATGTCCAATAACATACATATTAATCCGTATCAACCAATCAAAACTCTATTGGTCCAGTTGTCTTTCCTATTAGTTTATTCTACAAACGGACCTTCCATTCACTCACCCACTGGTTACGGCGATGTTTCCAGGCAAAAAGAAACAGAATAAGATAGAGAACAATTGTAGATGAACAGAGAACTCATTAATATTGAAGAGAGAGGTCAGATGAGGCACTGTCTACCACGTCAATTAGGTAACCTGATGAGACACATACTAATAGCCCGGTCTCAAGTATTCCTTTCTTTCTGTCTAGAAAGTCAAGACGTCACCATCTATCACAATGGATTTTTCCTCCTATTGATGCTAGACAGATTTGCCTGCGGTGTCTCTACTACTCGGATTTATAAATCCTTTGAATCCAAGTGATTTAATAATCCTCTATCAACCCTCCTGACTCAACTAGTCTTAGTCAAAATAGTCAATTCAGAGTTTGTGGATATTGGAACGCATCCCTTTCCTATTTAATCAATTGATCCCTGGATGAGTGGACCTCTGGAGGTGGGGCGTATTTTGCATTCACCGAAGAAAAAGTTGCCACAAAATGTGTTCGTTGCATGCATATGGGAAAAGCACATGAAATTAGCTCCGGAATCAACCAACTTTTAAAGACTGGGCGCCNATAAATACTCTCAGATCAATTCGTAAATCTCAAATCAATATTTGAATCATAAAATACCGTATATACTCGAGTATAAGCCGAATTTTTCAGCACATTTTTTTATGCTGAAAGTGCCCCCCTCGGCTTATACTCGAGTCTAAAAAAAAAATATATNTTTTTTTTTGGTGTCATGATGTAGGGATGTGCTGACACTGACACTGGCAGGCAGCATGACACTCACCCACCACACTGACCCACAGAGCTGGCACAGGCATGATAGTGTGCTGTATGGGTTACAGCATGGCACAGGAGCTTTATATTGCCTTATATGCCTTATATTAACCCTGCACATGCAGGAAACAGGGGGACAATAGAGACATATAGGGGTAGATCTATAGGAGCTGGGATATAGAGACCAGAGACAATGCAATCCTATGGGGGAAATGATCCATCAGTGACATGAGTGACACGAGCCTTTCGTAATGGTGATAGACAGACATATACACAGCTTATACTCGAGTCAATAAGTTAGCCCAGTTTTTTTAGCTGAATTTAGGTGTCTCGGCTTATATTCGGGTCGGCTTATACTCGAGTATATATGGTAAATAAAAAATAGTTTTCCTTATAAAACATCAGTCAGTAGGGCTAATATGAGCCACTTCTCTCTAGAGAATTACTGCTAATCCCATTCAATACTATCAAATACCACAAAACTCATAAATGGAGTAACCATGATATACAGTATCATGCATGTAAAAAATTCCAGATCTCTACATTTCAAAGTTGAATATGTTTCTCTTATAAGAGCATTAAAATTACACATTAGACTTAAAATGGCATAAAATAAGTATTATAATATAAAAGTGAAATACTTATTTTATGCAATTTAAGTCTAATGCTTTCTATAGGAGAATTATATTCAGCTTTGAAATGTACAGACCTGGCAGGGTTGCCAATTTTTGTTTTTTTTCTTTGGAAGAAACCAAAGGATGTCAATACGGTGGTGGAGCGCAATCCATGATTTCTTCAAACCATGACCAAGCCCTGCCTCTTGGATGGTAAATTAGCGCTTTCACTATGGGTATAAGAGAGGTGACGACGTAGTAGCCTCCACAGTAATGACCGAAGGCAGGAATTTACACTGAATCTCTGCCCTCAGCCAGGGCTCCGGGAGTTTTGACGGGATACCAGGAGAAATGCCTAAGATCTGTGAATTTCCAGGATATTCCGGGAGAGTCGGTAACCCCGAGCCCTGGTATGTTTTTAATACAATCCGTCGCTCCTATATCCATCACATGGGAGTCACTACCTTTGCTTGCATGAACACCCGACCTATTCATTCTATATTCCCTCTTACGTCCTGCTGTCCTGTTGTATTTCGGAAAATTATAAAGATCAGAAGATTACATGGATTTTGGGCCAGCTCCAAATCTAGGAGCACACAGGGAAGTCACACCCACAGATGGAAACCAGATCCGCGTATGGTCAGCATTCCTATACTTTAAGTCTCAGTTATAAGCATACGTAAATTGACTTTCGTTATTCAGTCTGGAACAGTGGTCGAAGTTTTTGTGATTTTGTGATAAATGTTCCCCTCCATTCTGGGGGAGTGTGGCTTATACAAGGGTGGGGAGGTGAAAGTAGGGATGTCTAGTGCGCTTCGTCATTCGTTTTGGATCCTTTTTGGCTTCATGTCCCTGATGCTGAACTCTCATTAAGAGAAGTGTTATCTGTGTGATTAGATCTGATTATTGAACTTTGAACTCAACTTTGCATTTATGTTGTTTACTTTTTACAAGTGATTTAACGCGGCGCAAACATCGAGCGATTACATTTTCACTACACTACACTACATGTTCCCGGTTGATTTCCCATTTCACATTGTTTTCTCTCTGGGGGTGTAGGTGACTTACCTACCTGTGGAATAAAGCAGACAGCTGAGCCACAGGGAACACTCTCCTCTGTGGCCGGTATAGGTGGGTACACACTACAGAAAAATCCACCAAATGCCATATCTGAAACGATTTTTACCAATGACTGAAAGTCCAGGGACTAAATTTACTAAGCAGGGAGATTGCTGGGGGATTGAAAAGTGGAGATGTTGGTATCCGACATGGAGGAGTGTGGCGGGGGAAGGAAATGGCTTTTATAATGAAAGTATTGGCGCCCGCTCACCCTCCCGTTGTTTATTTGGGGGAGGGGTTATTATATATATTAAGATTTTTTATATATATATATATATATATATATATATATAGGACTCGAAGTGGGCAAATCAAAGTGGCGGTATGGTGCTAAGCCCCGCCCCTCGCATAAATTTTATTTATATATATATATATTTTATTATATTTATATAAATTTTATTTATATATATTTATTTTACATTTTTTTTTGTAAGTTTTTTTTATTTGTGTTGCCACTTGTGTTTGGATTTCTGGGGAAAAGGAACTTACCTGGGAACAAGGCTGCATTGTGACTGGCTGCTCCGTGTCCATACGCAGTTACCTAATCTACATTCAGGGATGTGTTTGTTTCTGCACACATCTTTAGACCAGTCCTATAGTATGCGGCCAACTTAAGTTTTAATCATTTCTTAAGTTACAGAGGACAAGGTCGCATTAAAAACAATAATAACTATAAATAATAACGAACCCAATGATCCGTATAAATAACTTCAATACCCCAAATACCTGCAGACGTCACCGGGCTATTTTTTATAAAAGTCTTTATTTTACTATCATTTAAAAGCACTTACCTTCCAGATTTTCCCTTTCAGATGTTTACAGTTAATATGAAAACAAATATGTTGTATAAAGAGAGATGGATAATTGATACCGGCAGGTAAGAGCGCTGAACAATATGTTCTTTGTTTTACAGCTTTGTGCCGGGAGATTAAAGTTTATGCCGGAAACAAAGGAATTATTATTTAGACCGCAGCCAATGCCATATGGTGACCAGAGAGGCGGCATGTGTTTCGTTTAAGGCAAAAAAGCAAGAGACAAAAGGAAATCTGCATACCACTGAGTGCTTATAACCGCCTCCATTTAACACTTTCATCTCTGACATTAGTGGAGGACATGCTTGCCACGTTTTGCAAATGCCAGGGAGACTGTGATAGCACTATCATGATGCTGGACAGAAGGGTTGTGTCCTGTACCACCAATGGGGTGTGTTCTGTACCACCTAAGGGGTGTGTCATGGGCCAACAAAGGGTATGTCATGGGCCACCAAAGGGGTGTGTCATGGGCCAGCAAAGGGGTGTGTCCTATACCAAAAAGGGGTGTGTCATGCCCACCAAATGGGTGTGTCTAGGAAAGAAATTTCGCACTATAAATAGCAGCACCAGTATTTATTGAGTGTTAAATTAACTGCAATGACTGCTTCAGAGAGGTTTACCAACACTTCAGGAAGTCAGGGAGATCTACCTGTTATTTAGGCTGAGTTGGCAACCATGGTCTAGGAACACTACGCTCAATATTTATTCTGGCTTTTTTATATTAGTCGGTTGTCCAAACTTTAAAAATGTTTGTTTTTCGAAAATCTATTTAATGTTGAGTCGGCGAGATGACACAGGTGACGGAGGCAGCATCACCTGACAGATGATAGTCTTTATATTCTGAGAGGGGATTAATATATATATATGTATATGTCTGAATGTTGAGCGTTTTGGTATTTGAGTTGACAGAGGCAAATTTGGCCACACATTTAATCAAATCTCTGTATTCCCCCCCCCTCAGATACTACTCCCATGATCGTCACACACACACATGTTGCTGCACTCCATGTACTATAGCATACCCCCTTGCCAAACTATNTCGATTTACCGTTCGCCTCCCAGTTTGTCCCAATAAGGTGGTGGAAAATAATGTTTTTTTCATTTGCTGTGATTGCGACAGAGGAAATGGATGGGGCTTGGGTGATGCTGGTGGGACTCGTTTCGATCTCTCCCAGTGAAATGTTGGGAGATATGTTATAGTGGTTTGTATCCGAAACTGCTGAAGGAGTAGTAGTAGTTGCAGGGGTAAGACAGACTGCTGCAGGTCGCACTGTACTGTACCACATCCCTGATGATGTACTGAGAATGGGACAATGTTTATGCGCTGAGCATTTCCAAAACTCTGCACTAGGTACTTCTGTGGGGATCTAGGGTTATGGATATCATACTGCGTCAGAAGTCTGCACAGGAGAGGAAAGTGCAGGAAGCATAGATTTTTAAATGAGCTAAAATTATAGTAATATAGTATGAATAATGTGCAATATTATGTATATATACACTATGGTCTGGGGGGACAGGTCTAGTGCAGTGACCCAGCGGGCGGGTAACACAACAAGCATGTGCCTTGTTGTTCTGTACATACACATCCAGTGCACACCAGAGCACTTCTGCAGCCATACTTACACCTATATGTACTTATACTAATGCTACAATGACCACCCCCTTTTGTGTGTTTTATCTTTTGTTTCATTCTATATAATAAATATTTTTCTAATATTTATTACATATTAAATCTAAACACTTTCAGGTCTTTATTTGTGATTGATATTAGCTATTTATTCTTACCTCACACACATCTGGGATCCTTAGGTTTCCAAAAACTACTNAATAATCGATATGTTTACCAAGGGGAGAATCAACGAATGTTGCCAAACAGTGTGACATTTAATGTTTCATTTGAAAAGACTTTACGGAATCACACAGTCGTGTGGAGACGCCTTTGAAACCTGTTTCCTGATTTTCTGCTGGTAAATATAGTTACAATTCAATGACAGCAATACGGGAGACATAAATATAAATAATATTTCCTAACAGGTGTTACACTTGTTTACTGTGGCGTGACCTCCTCCTTTTCCTGTAATGTTTTTCTCTTCTCGAGTAGGATTACATTACCTTCCTATCAGCAAGTTATGAAGACACTTAATAAAAATCAATTTATCCCTCCAGCCGGACAGCTTTATTGCGGCAGCTCTGGTGATTGCAGGATGTTCTTATGATGGATAACACACACCTAAACTTCTACTTGTGTCTGTGAGATGACAGCTGAAGAGCCAAACGGAAATCACATTTTAGGAAATGCTGGATGTTCTCTTATAGGGCCAGATTCAGCTTTTCACTCTCATGACTT